>JAVIWB010005091.1:0-68884 GCA_031893035.1 Dermolepida albohirtum
CAACTGCCTACTGTAGGTGTCCATGTATGTATGTGTAAGAAAGAACAATTTGAAATGCCGGTTTTACACACCACTGCTTACCTATGAAAGACTTACATCTTTCTTTAATTTCTACGTGAAGTTTCTTAAATCACTGAACTGCATTTAAATAACGACTTCAGTTATTCATAAAAACATACATACGCTTACAACAATCTTTCCATGTACATACAATATATATGCTAATATAAAACGTAAAGTAAAAGAAATTTCGAAGTTGAAATTAATAAAGCAAAATTATGTATTAACTTTTTTAATTCAGTGAAAGTGAAAATGAAATAGAGATTTGTTTATTTTGATATTAAAGTAGAATCTTTCATTTTTTATAAAAACTACTAAATTACAATATATCTGCATACATGTAAAAATGTTGCTAAAGTACATATGTGTGATCTACAGTAGTGTGAAATAAACCTCAATACTAAAGATATGAAGATATAGTAGGTAATATTTATTGCGTTGGTAATTATCTCGTATTTTTCCATGGTATTGTCTTAGGTAAATATAATGGTAAGAAAACAGGTAGATGATTCTTTTCATTTTAAAAATGTTATTTTAATGTTTAGGAAAGAATAACTGTCGATGCGTGAAATTAGTAAACGAGTGACATACAGTATTTTTCATGTAAGCGAAGTATCGAAAAATTTAATAAAATTATAGAGGAAGAAAATCAGGTAGCTATAAAAAGCGTGCAACTGAGTTAGATAAGTTTGTCGTAGCGGATAAATTTGAAAAACAGATCATCTACATTAATATTTATATCGCAAACGATTTAAAAGTACTGATGTGAGTGTGACAGCATCGAATTTTTTTTGATGAATATAAATTTAATTTGTGAAGATCTAATGACATTCAATGCATTCGTCGAAAAGTAGAAGCACACAAAAAGGAATTGGTGCTAGCTAAAGTAACGTTTGATGATTCATGCGCATTTCGGGCTTGGACTTCAAGCAAGTTTACTTATCTAGTTAAAAGGTCGCCGCGCTTTTTGATATATGTGGACCCGACAACGGCGAGAAGTAGCATCGACGTTCAAGAACTAGGCCGTCCAGATACATAAAAGGCGCGTGTTGCGGGTTTCCGTAAATTCTTTGTCGGATGTCGAAGATCTAATTGAAACGAAAAAGCGGCAAGTGAAAAGTTAACCAAGACGTAGTGAAGTTATAGTAATGGTGATTCCCGTTCCTATTTACTATTATTCGACTCCATAATTTATCTTCGTTGAAATCAAGAATAATTAAGAATAAGCGGCGCTATATTTCTTCGAAATTGCCTTGTTAAACATTTGCTGAAGTCTTCGCAGTGCTTGTTCGAAAAACTTAACTAATAATGTTTTTTCTTTTAAGGTCGCTGATAAATTGAAAATTTTCTAAGAAAAGTGGACTAACAACACTAAGCTCATAAATATACTCTACACTCAATATATTATATATATAAATATGAATGTTTGTCTGTATGTCCTTTATAGAATCGTTAACTATGCATTTGATCATGTGATGATCTTTAGCAAAGTTGTTGTGCATGAGCCCACGAAGGTTTCTAAGTTGGTACGACCAATTTTCGACAGATGGCGCCACTGCCATTCCAATGAATTTCATATATTGTCGTGACAATTTATGCTGATTTTAATCTTCCAAGATATCCTCTCCCATGATATCCCTCATCCACTCCTTCCTGGACGAGCGATCCTTTGCGGTCAGGCACAACGGCTGTCTGTTCACACCCAGACCGATCCTAGCAGGAGTTCCTCAGAGCTCCGTGCTTTCTCCGATATTATTCGATATCTTCCTGCATGATCCCCCCCCTCCCCCCCCAAACGTGTATGTAGCCCTATATGCCGACGACACTGCGGTCTATATTGCGTCCCGCAAACCTAGCGTGGCTGTGAATAGACTGCAGAAGTCTATATTTCAGCAAGGCGCCCCGGACTGTGGAGGTTCCGACGCTGCAGCTTCGCAATATTGACATCGCCTGGGAGGAGAAATCCACCTATCTGAGAGTCACCCTGGACCGTCGCCCGACGTGCCACTTCCACGCCAGAGAGATGGCCCGCAGAGGGATCGTCAGCATGAATCAATCGTACCCACTTCTACAAGGAGGCAGCAGGCTCAACCTGAAGCTCAAGAAGATGGTGTACGAGATGATAATCCGACCTGTGATGATATACGCTGCGCCAACCTGGGGTTACGCAGCCAAATGTCACATAAACAGGATCCAAGTGGTTCAAAACAAGGTGCTGAGACTGATGACGGGAGCTCCGTGGTATACGAGAAACTCCGTACTTCATCGGGACCTAAAGGTCCCCACGATTGCCGAGCTTTTCCTCAAGATATCAGGGACCTACTTCGAAAGCTTGCAGTCCCACGACAACCCACTGATCGCAGGAATAAACCTGAGAACAGTTGGAAAACACAGGAGACCACACTCCACACTATCAGGACCCGCCGATGGCCCAACCAGGACCAAGGACGGATTCTTCAAGTAGTTCTTAAGACGATTTATGTTTAGAATATAAGATGACATGTATTAATAAATATACAATGAGATACTTAAGATTTTAGATATAAGATAGATAATGTATTGTAATATATGAGAAAAACACTTAAAAAAGTGTCAAGAAAGTGGTGCGGAGTGAAGAACTCTGTTCAACCCCAATCAAACCTTAACGAATTGCAAAAGAAAGCTGATTTGAATTTAAACGAAAACAGCGAACGAATGATGACGTTTCGAGTTGTGGGTGACATAAGAATTTATGTAAATTGTGAAATTCATGTCCGGCTCACATTGAACAGACAATATTGTGCATATTTTTATATTTGGGATCGTTTTTCGAATAGTTTTGTACATTTCATTGTGAGTTAAATTAATTTTATTAAATAATGAATTCATTTAATTAATTAATTAAAAGGTGAAGACGTACTGTTGTCACGTATCCCAATGATCCCGACAGACCGCTTTCGCAATGACTATCAACAAAGCACAAGGACAATCGTTGCAAGTGTGTGGATTAAATTTGGAGAATGTATGCTTCTCACATGGGCAGCTCTATGTGGCCTGTTCACGCGTCGGAAAACCTTCTGATTTATTCGTTTACGCTCCAGATGGAAAAACAAGAAATATCGTGTATCCCACAGCACTTCAATAAATATCGAATTGAAACGAAACGCTGCAATGTCACAATTTTTTCAAAATGAACAAAATCAATAAAATGACTCAAAATGAATTGAATATTTGTGTAATGTCTTTCCTTCAAATTTATTTTAGTTGGTGGTGTAGTAACGCGCGCAGTGTACAGCTAGTATATATATATATATATATATATATATATATATATATATATATATATATATACCCTGCCCGCTACGCCATCAACTAAAGTAAATTTGAAGGAAAGATATTATACAAATATTCAATTCATTTTGAGTCATTTTATTGATTTTGTTCATTGTTTTATATATATATATATATATACACACACATCTGTCATACCATTTGTAGAGAAAATTTAATGAGTTGTCGCTCCATATAAGAGATTACATTTTGCTATTCACCCGTGCACACTTCTATGTTCTATGGACTGCGAATGCCCATTCCAGGCAACTTATAAAGGGTTTTCCAATAGGGACCTGACAACATTTAATTCAATTTGTGAACGCACCCTTTCACTAATCATCGAACTGTCACTGTCAATTTATTCAGTAAACTTAACATTTTCATCATGGTAAAGTACACGAACGAACGTCTGCAAATTATAAAAATTTACTACAGAAATTCGGAGTCGGTGACCGCTACTTTAAGAGCGTTAACTCTGATTTTAGGTCGTAATTCTCGCCCTAGTAGACAGGCAGTAACAAGCTTAGTGCAAAAATTTTAGTCTACATATTCGTTGTGTGATGTTGCCGTGCCAGTGAGACAACGGGTTGGTCGAAGTGTCGAAAATACCGCTGCCGTTGAAACGTCCGTAGCAAATGATCCAAATCAGTCAATTCCACGGCGTTCTCAAGAGTTGGGCATCGCCCAGACCACTTTATGGCGAATTTTTCGTAAGGATCTTGGTTTACCCCCATACAAGATCAAGCTGACTCAAGAATTGAAGACAATGGACCATTTGAAGCGACGTACATACGTTCTCCGATTGGGCTCTGGAAAAGATGCGCCAAGATGATTAATTTATCGCAAAACCATTTTCAGTGACGAAGCTCATTTTTGGCTCAATGGGTTCGCCAATAAGCAAAATATGCGTTATTGGTCGGGTGAAAATCCACATGTGCTTCATGAAACACCACTTCATCCACAAAAAATAACCGTTTGGTGCGGTTTGCATGCCGGCGGCATCATAGGGCCATATTTTTTCGTCGACGATAATAATCGTCACGTTACTGTGAACGGTAATCGTTATCGCATCATGATTACCGATTATTTTTGGCCCGAATTGGAAGATTATGGACTTGGACAACATGTGGTTTCAGCAGGACGGTGCCACAAGCCACACAGCACACGTTACAATCGATTTATTGAAGAGTAAGTTTGATGAGCGCGTTATCTCAAGAAATAGACCAGTCGATTGGCCGCCTCGTTCGTGCGATTTAACGCCTCTAGACTTTTTTCTTTGGGGCTACGTCAAGTCATTGGTCTATGCCAACAAGCCGACAACGTTAGAAGAGCTCAGAGCCAACATTGAACGCGAAATAGCAGCCGTTTCGGCCGAATTGTGTGGCCGAGTCATCGAAAATTGGGTCCAAATCGACCGCTGCAAACGTGCCCGCGGTGGCCATATGAACGAAGTCGAGTTCCAGTCATAAATGTTTTGATTGTACTTCAACTAGATAATAAAGTTTTTGAAATATCTCAAATGGTCTGCATTTTATTTTGAAAAAAAGTTGTCAAGTCTTTATTGGAAAACCCTTTTTCTTGCTGGAATGAGGCATTGTGTTGCTCTTGGATATATGGTGATGTGAATGATTCCAGAACTTCGAAAATTTACTTTTAAGTATTTAAATGGCTTCGAAAGAATACTAAATTCCTATATCACTTCAACCCCGACACATCAATTCTATAGTAAGTAGTCTTACGTTCTTTGGAAAAATCCAAACGTTGCTTTTCTTCTCTTCGATGTACGACTCGTCTATGACCATCGTAGGCCTATTAACAACAACGAGATTTATTAGAACAAACGAGATTGTTCCATTCTTCATCCCAATCTGCCTATACATTACACTATTCTAATCTAAGTACATGATACTGACTGGTGAGAGGCAGTGCGAGCCTTAGACGATAGGAAATCAATCCAAACGAACAAATACGGTGATATGTGAAACACATTGTTATTATATTCCTTCAACGCCATTCAAATACTGAAAGGTACATTTACGAAGTTCTGGAACCATTCGTTTTTTGTTTTCATCGGAACACTTAAATTGATTCAGGTTTCTTCAAGTTATGAAGCGGCGCTGAAAGTCAAAGGAATTATGCTCGAAAAGTTCTAAACACTGCTTTGAAATGTTTAGTCTTTGCTCGATCCTTGCTGAAAGTTATTAAGTTCGGGACTTCTACCGTGTTAGCTGATGTTGGTGGTCTCGAGATTATTAAAATATCACTTCAACAGGGTGCAGTTCGGTGAAATAAATTAATAAGTGCTCTGTGCTGTTTTTTTATAATGAATACTTCATACGCTCTTTTTCTACTACTGTATTAAGAACTGCGACTCTTGGGTAGCTCAATTTAAAAAAACTTTGGTTCTTTTCGATCCTAAACTAACCACCATCAATCATCATTTAGTAAAATGTTCTCATCTAGTTCAGGGATTTCTTACAATTTTGTAGTTTTTATATTTATAATAGTAACTCAATTTTCCCAAATTTGTTTTAACCTAATCTGGTACGTATACTTCCGTGGTCATTGTCCATACTATCTGCTTCTGAGCTTCTGGCTGGAACCGCGTCACTGGTATAACTGCTGATGTTTCGTACCCACTCGTATGAGACATCTTACTGTCTGTCACACTGAAGTTTCAGTGCGACAGTTGCAGTAGTTGAGCCTTGAAGATGTTCCATACGGGTGGGTACGAAACGTCGGCAGTTATACCAGTGACGTGGTTCCAGCCCGGAAGCAGATTGTTTTAACCTATTATATAACAATATGATATCACCTAGCACTTTTTTAAATATTTTATTTCTTAGTCCATTCTTCAGTTATAAACAAATCAGAAAGGACCTATAATGGAGGTACGTAAAGTTTAATTTTATTATACTGTTAAATACGCGCTTGTATATAAAATAATCTCGTTATTTAATTGCCGCACCTTGTTTAAGTCACAACTTATATGAGGTGCGGCAACTTAATGAAATTGAGTTGAATAAGTAACTTTATTACCTACGAGATCTTGATTGATACCGGTTTTGTCTATTTAGTAGTTCGTTCCTACCCAGCACGTTGCCAACATACGTTTATTATACTCTAGAAAGTAACACATATGGAAAATCCTCTTTAATAGTCAAATAATGTAAATCGAATTTTACATATTTGGCAGTCTTCCTTGAAACGTTCGTGTTGATATAATTATAAAATTTAAAACTAATGTCATAAGAATTACACGTAGATTGTTACAAGAATTTCAAGTCACTTTTCTAAAGAAAGATTAGTACACGCATACACTTGAGAAAGTGTGGTAAAATATGCAAGTATTCATATTTGTTTTAATTTATTTTTTTAAATAACAAAAGCACAAATAAAGGCGAGTAATTTATTAAAATTAAAAAATTGTTATAAAATATAAATTCGATATTTTACATACGTAAAATAAATAACATTTTAAAAAAAAACTTTACATCTCACTGACAATAATGTGTCAACGTTAATCTTGCGGTAATATTCATAGCTTGTAATTCGGTTAAAAGCAACTTGCAAGCATATGGCATCGTAATAGTCGAAACTTGGACTGAACTTTTGCAGCTATTGCACCAATTACAATATCCCAATCTTCCGCATTTATTGCAAACATCGACTTCGCACTGATCGCTCGAAACCATTAGTCGTTCTATTAACATCATACTGAAAATAAAGTAAATGTAAAGTAAAATTAAATTTCGTTTAACTTTACGAACCTCGCGCCATAACCTATTAAACAATCTCGTTCCATTTCTCCTAATCTCAAACCACCATCTCGACTTCTACCTTCAGTTGGTTGCCTTGTCAATACGGCTCTCGGTCCTCTAGCTCTAAAATAATTTATTATATTTTCGATTCATTGTACTATTAATTATTTATTATACCTTGCATGCATTTTATCCTGAACCATGTGTTTCAGTTTTTGATAATAAACTGGTCCTGAATAAATGTATGCTTGCAGCGGTTCTCCTGTAATGCCAGAATAGAAAAAATCTTTCCCTTGATAATTGAAACCATGCTTAATTAATTCTTCACTGACATCTTGCACTTTTGAGCCACTAAACGCTGTACCATAATGAAACTTGCCTGAAGTTAAAGGAGGGATTTTTTTCAGAGAGATTAGACGAATATTATTTAGTAAATTTTATTGGATTGTACCTTCTACAAGACCAGCTTTTCCTGCCAACAATTCTATTAATTTTCCAACAGTCATACGGGATGGGAATCCATGAGGGTTCATAATTATATCTGGACATATACCATATTCATTAAAGGGCATATTCTCCTGTTCAACTACCAAACCTACAATTTACAAGCATGAAAGCAATAAATACAGATGAAATATAAAAATATGTTTGATATACCTACAACACCTTTCTGTCCATGTCTTGAACTAAATTTATCTCCAATTTCTGGTCTCCTTGTTTGCCGCAAAAGTATTTTAATTAAACCTGAATCTTCCTCGTTTGTTGACACCATAACTTTTTCGATATAACTTGGTTCAGAATTTTTGTAACATACTGGCACATCTCGATATTCTATACTAGATGTGGCACCACTTCCTGGCGCAGAAGATAAGACAGGAACGGACTTGTTTATGAGAATCTGCAATGTAGGTCTAGATAAGTGGTAGAAATATGAATAATCTGAATTAGTTATACAATGTAGGTCTAGATAAGTGGTAGAAATATAAATAATATGAATTAATTGTACAGTGTTAAAAAATGCCAAACTTTGAGGGAGAAATCGATTCATTTCATAGCAGCTAAAATATCTCTTTCATTGAAGATATTTGAAAACTTTTGCGTATGCTACACCTGCAAATGACTTTGACAATCAAATTCCAACCAATGTGAAGTTATTCGAAAGAGTCGAAAATTTTTGCGGTAGAGATATAATCCGTTGTAGTGCCACAGGCGGAGCACCAGATTCTAGGATAATTATTGTTAATTATCTAAGTTTCTTTTTTTCTAAATAAAGGTAGAGATATCGTAGCTGCTATGAAATGGAGGAAGGCCACTTGAACATTATTTGGTATTTTGCTTTTATTTTCTTATAAGTTACATTGTTTGTTTGTATTAATAAAAAAGTGGTGTAAATGCAAAATGTTCGTACTTCCGAAACCGTCCATTTATGGACCCATATTCATAACGACTTTTATGCATATACGCAGTCACAGTATCGCTCTTCGAAGTTCGTGACACATTTTTTAACGCTAGGTTATTGCTTTGGGATAACAACTATTAACTTTATATTTAATACAGATATAAAAAATACTTTACAGAAATACTAAAAAGTGACTTGATTTGTTTTTTATTGAAGTACTTAGTTATCAGTATATGGCATGTTTTCAAGATAGTAAACTATCAATATAAATTAACTCTACCTGACGATTTTCCACGGATTCGCCTGGTGAGACAATACCATCATTATCAAGTATATTATGTTTCCAAATTGGCTTATTAGTAACGGAATCAATCAACGGTCCTTGGATTCTATCATAAGTCTGGTTGGCATATCTTTTCAAAATGCATTTACTATTTCTATATACTAAACAACGACCAAAACCTCTGTCAATAGAGGCTTTGTTTATAATTAAAGCGTCTTCAATATCGTAGCCACTGTAACTCATCACAGCCACAGTTGCGTTTTGGCCGGCTGGCAATTTATCAAAATTAGTAAGTTCAATTGTTTTCGATTTCACCATAGGTGCTTGAGGATATACCAAATTATAAAGCAATGTATCCATTCTGTTCTTTTGGTTGTAACCAATTGTTCCTAAAAAACAATATTATGTCAAAATTAAAAAATATACTGTCACGAAACTTAGTACTGTTGAATGTTTTAAGATGATAGAACTGATGAATGACTGATATTATCAAACCATTTCGTACTTTCCAACACCATATTATAAAGAATAAGTACAAGTCTGATCATATTCTAGTACCCAACAGCATTAACGACATTTTTCTTATGCAAAACCATAAAAGAGGAACTTATATGCCTTTGAAAGTAAGACAATGCAGATGAGGGTGAAGTGACGAGAATTAATTTTTTTTAATCGTTCTTTTAACATAATTTGTAGTTTTAGTGAAGCAGGAATTTTTTGTTTCATTTCTACGAAATTTCTGGTGAAAATAAAACTTTATAATGTACAAACCAACCACAAACTATATGTATAGTGATTCTGAATGAATGATATTACATAGAAATTAAAATACTTCTACAAATAAGAATTAAAATACACCAAAAACTTGTAAAAGATAAATAACGCATTGTAATCAGCAAAGAGTGCTAAAATAAGCTTAAAAAGCCACCAGTCCTTCAAACCAACAACGTCTCGATGCTAACAATTGAAAATAAGCTTAACAGCAAATTCAATACTAGCGAAAAAGTTGAAAATACCATTTAAACAATAAGATCAAAAGGGTAGTTTACAAAACAAGACAACAATAATTTTTATTGTGCATTTATGTAAGTACATATACATATGGTTACCTGGATATAGGTTTTAAATAACTAACATGTACAGTACACGAGACTCGACAATAGACGGATATTGATCTATGCACTTCTGCATTCGGTGGAATCGGTTCTCATATCAAAACATTGGGCCTATTATTCTTCTGTCACCTCAGCTACAAATTATACTAAAAGCAGATACGAAGTTTTCCTAGGCTTCCACACTCGTTTCTAAGTATTAAATGGCAATTCACGCATATGAACGGGAATAAAAAAAAGTCACAGGCGTCAGGTCGGGATTATAAGGCGGATGGGTCACCAATTCCGTTCGTGAAGTTGTTTGAGATGCGTTGTGATGGGATGGTGCATTATCTTAATGTAAAATGATTCGTTTTCTTGGTCGTTTTTCGCACACTTCTTGGAATACAATTGGCAAACAAATGGTTGTATACAATTCAGTATTGACTGTGCGACGATCCTCTAGTGGAATAGTAGCGAGACGACCGAGTGTGTCCGAAAAAAAGAAGCCACTATTTTCCTGCCAGATCTTCGTTCGCGTCTCATTTTCGTGGGTTTCTCCTTGTTTTTGAAGACACATTGAGCGGATTGTCGCTTGCTTTCTGGCTCGTAACAATAAATCCAACATTCGTCATCTGTAGCGATGTCGTACATTAAGTTTGCTCGAGCTCGGTTGAATTTTTTAATCATCTTTTTGCACCACTTCTTACGCGCCTTTTTTGAATTTCCGTTAACTTGTATGGTATCATGCACAAAGCTTCTGACAGCAAGATGATCATGCAGGATAGTTCTGATTTGGATCATACCTCTACCCAATGATGCCCGAATATGTCTGGCTTTATCATGTTGCACATAGCGTCGATGTTTTCTGGGGTGAGTGCAGTAGCAGACAGTTCCTAACGATGCTCGTCCTTGAAACACGCCCACTCTGGAACTCGTACCACTGTTCAACAGTTGCCAAGGACGGTGCATCATCGCCAAACAATCACTTGATTTTTTGCTAACACTCTTATCACAAAACTCACTTTATTTAAAAAAAAAACTAGAAAGAGACAACAGCATATGACAGCAATCTGTAAATGTTATTCGGACTATAAAATAAGAAAGTAGCTGAACCGCAAAACTTTTAAAGCACCTTACGTATAACAAATGTGCATGTTGTATCTATATGTAAATAGTTATCAGGTGCGCAACTAAGTTCTCGCTGTTTTTTTGATGAAAATGCAACTTTATTGTGAAAAAAATGTTTACAAATGAGTCATTCAAAATATTGCCCATCGCTAGCGACAACTTTTTCCCATCTTTCTGGCAGAGCTCGAATACCGTCACGGTAGAAGTGTTTGTCTTTTGAGGCTATCCACGAAACAAGCCATTTTGAGATGTCTTCATATGAGCGGAACTGCTGATTAGCCAGACTATGTGCCATCGAACAGAACAAGTAATAATCGGACAGCGCAATATCTGGGGAATATGGCGGGTGGGGTAGGACCTCCCATTTGAGCGTTTCTAAGTAGGTTTTAACGCGTTTGGCAAAGTGACGCCGAGCGTTGTCATGCTGTAGAATCACTTTTTCGTGCCTCTGCTCGTATTGTGGCCGCTTTTCGCGCAGTGCTCGGCTCGATCGCATCAAATGAGTTCGATACCGTTCTCCAGTGATGGTTTCGTTCGGTTTCAACAGCTCATTATAAATAACACCGCCCTGGTCCCACCAAATACACAGCAGTAGAAGCATGACCAGGCAGTCCCCAAGATTTTGTTCTTTTTGGGTTGCTGTAATGAATCCATTTTTCATCACTCGTAACGATGCGACGAAGAAAAGCCTTCCTTTTTTGCCGCTGGAGCAGTTGTTCACAGGCATAAAACGACGCTCAACGTCTCTTGGCTTCAAATCATAAGGAACCTAAGTTCCTTGTTTTTGAATCATTCCCAACGCATGCAATCGCTGGGAAATGGCTTGGCGGGTAACTCCTAATGCTGAAGCAAGCTCTTTTTGCGTTTGGCACGGATCCTCATCGAGCAATGCCTCCAATTCAGCGTCTTCGAAGGTTTTTGGTCTTCCTTCACGCGAACGGTCAACATCGAAATCACCGTCTTTGAAGCAACGGAACCAATCACGGCACGTTGTTTCACTTAGAGCAGTATCTCCGTAAACTTTTTGGAGTTCTCGATGCGCTTCAGCCACCGTTTTCTTCGAGTGAAAGAAGAAAAGCAACATTTCCCGCAAATGACGATTATTTGGCACAAAATCAGACATTTTCACACAACCAAAAGTATATGTCGCAAAAACAATATCACTAATGTGTCAAAACGGTTTGTTTACCATATGTCTAAGCTTGGTTCATGACGTTTTGGTTATGCCACAATCGACTAGCACTTACGACTGGAGCCATCTCTTGAAAAACAGCGAAAACTTAGTTGCGCACCTAATATTATTTGATAAGAAATTTATATGTCGAAAAGCATACATTCGACAACAAAAACAGTATTTTTTGGCATTCAAAATTGCAAGTGTATTTCAAGTTACATTCGATATATTCATATGTCGGTGCGTGTTTATGTATCTCTCATCTTTTGTCGAAAACTACAAATTGCATAATTATTATTAGATATTATTTATATTTATTATTTAATACATTTTTTTGCTATCGCACTCGGTTGCGCTTTTCACTATTCGAAGAAGTTATTTTTATGACAAGACTTACTTGTAATATTTAGTAATATTAGTAACGTTTTTTTAATTAAAAATAATAATTACGTTAATTATTCCTTAAAATTAAATTTAGTAACCTGAAAATACTACAAAAATAAAAATAAAAACAATAATTTTCATTTTATTAACTATTAGTAACGTCACGACTTCAATTTCATTATGTTGTAGGTTAAACTTTATGATAAAATATTGCAACTAGAAAAAAAGTCCAAGGAACAAATGGTGTTTTACTTCATTATTTTTTGCTGTTGGTTGTATTTCACATATATAAAAAGCGTCAACTAGTTTTACTTACCCATAGCTTGTTTACCCATAGCACACTGATAGGTGTTTCGCGGAGACTGATTATGATGAGGATATGGTACCAAACCAGCACAGACACCTAGCAATGTAAATGTAGCTATTTCTAAGTGCGTTGTTTGCAAACTAATGTCGTGTTCATAACAAGCAATGAAACTATCATTTTCCTCGTTAACATCTAAAAACTCTACCAAACCTAGAGAAAAATTCCAATTTACATAAGTAGATCAAAATTTCAATGTTAATTAAAAGCGACTAACCATCATGTAGGAAATCTTCAAATGTCCTTATACCCATTTCCAACTCCTCTATATGTTCTTTTGTAACTAAAGGTTTTCCTTTTTCAACAATTATATAAGGTCTACACAAACGTCCTCCATCTGAACTTATGTACACACATTTGTGTAGGTGGTTCGGATATATAGAAACGTAACCCGATATAAAACCGTTTCTTCTCATTAATTTAAACCAACTTATTAGCCTACGATAATTTTTAATAAGTCCAATAATGCAACCGTTCAAAAAAACTACGTATACATCGGCAGAATTCATGAAATCACCGCTAACGGTGTTAATATCGATTACACCAGTGTTATTTGCTAATCGAATGAGAGGATATTCATCCACTTCCGTAGTGATGTGCGTCATTAAAGCAAGATTTTTGACTAAACCGCATGCCTACAATTCAAAAGAGAAAAACAATCATTAAATATTTATTTAAAGGATTGGGTTGATCTGAAAGTTCGTGAGGGTTTAACTGTAGAAGCCGTTAAGGTATAATTTTCAGAATGGAATTTCTGTGAGTTGGTCAAACTCGTTGACATATCAGCGGGATTTAGTAGTAAAAGTAATTTGGTCACGTAAGTGATTACATATTTTAAAAAAACATTATGTTATTTCGAAGATATTCCTCGCTCTGGTCGATCAGTTTCTACAGATATCGACTAAATTGTTCATTTAGTTGATTTGAAACCACAAATGACAACTCGGGAGATCGCAAGAAGGCAAAACATGGGCCAATCGATAGTTTCAGAGCACTTAAACTTGAAAAAAACTTGATATTTAGTTGTCGGAAAAAAATCGTTGTTGTATATGCATAACATAAACATAAATGCGCATAGTACAGAATCCAGCCGTTTAAACCATGCAGTTAACGGAGCATGCCGATGTGGATAATCGGGAATGTTCGGTAAAATGCATTTGATCAGTGGCGTAGAGTAGATTGTAGTCATAATTTGTACATAAAGTAATCGAAAATGAATATGACAAAAAATTTATTGTTAAAAGTTAATAATTAGTGCATACCAGTAAAAAATATAAAATACTATATACATAAATATAAATTTACAACATAAATAAGAAATATTAAAATAGATAAATATATACATTATAAAAAAACGAGGCCACTAATTGTATTCGTAAATGGTTTTTTATCTGTAATCGGTTAAATTTTCGTTATATTAAATATTAATTAACTACTGTCGTTGTTGGAGAAATGACGTTGTGCTAATCATATGGATATATCCTATTTCCAACTTGTAGATGTTGGTGCACAATTTACTCGTGTGTGTGATATGGTGCATTGTCCATAACTAATACTGAACCAGAAGGTAGATTTTGTATTCTTTTAACCACTTTTCGTAATTCTGTAGGTTCATTATACTGTAATAATCAGACTTTGTATCAGATTTGAATACCAAAGCTAGAAAGAAAGCTTCTCCAGGAAGCACAAAAATCAATCGACCATTTTTTGATATAGAACGCAGCAACTCTTGCAAATTCTTATCAATCTATAAATATTTCCAAGTCGTGGAGGAATATACATAAGTTTCGTCTATATATACATATATTATACACCGACATTCATTTTTTTTATTTCCCGTAAATACGTTTTGACTTATATCTATTTTTTCAAATAAAAGTTTTCTATTAATTGCACTTTTGATTTAAAACATAAATCATAAACTATAGTCTTTAGTAACGTCAAGTTTACCATTCTGGTTTATCTTTCAATTTTTCTTATAATTTCGTTTATAATTTGTCCTAAGACGTTTTTTCGAGATCTTTCAGTTCTGTTACAGTAACTATAAGTTCACGTGATTTCTTTTTAGGAAAGTTAAAATGCCGTGTACTTTCTTTGCAATATTCACCTTTATTTAAAATGCCATAAATACTTCAGCAGCTTGTGCAGGATCAATAATGTTCTGCGGAGGAATTTCTTCCGATGATGGCACAGATTTGATTCCAATATGGAGATCTATGAATGCACATTTCTACGCAGAAAACATTTTAGAAGAACATTTGTTAGACACTAGTTAAAATAATTTAATTATAATATTACATAGATAGTATGATTTAAAACTTCGTAAAAATAAAAGTAATAAAAAGAAATTTCTCTGATGCGATATTTTTGTCCAGGAGTTTGTTTGAAATTGCCGTAATCGTTTTAAATTTAATCTTTCACAAAATAAACGTTCATTAACGAAAAAACATTACCTCTCTCTCTCTCTCTCTCTCGTTTAAACGAACGAAAAAGCGAAGTGCATATCCATCTTTTGACAAGACAAATACGCATTTCGCTCTTTCGTTTGTTTGAACGAGAGGAGAGATAATGTTTCTTCATTATTTGCTGTATCGTAAAACGATACAAGAATATACATCGAGAATAAATCCGTTAATACCATAGCTTACCTGAACAGATTTGATGAATCGAAACGCGATGTGAACAAGATATTATTAACATTAAATTTTATTCTCATACGACGTTCATTATGTTGGTATTAAATATCTTCAGACATTAATTTTTCATAAATATTAAATTTTATTACCTTTATTACGTATAATTATACTACGTCACTGCATAAAACTTTCTCATGTTTTTTCAGCCTTTACTACATCTACTTTTTTTCAAGAGACAAGTGCGCATCGCCTGTCACTGTAAAGTTAAACGACTGGACTGTACAGTAAAGTACAATATAAATATTAGAATATTGACTATTTTAGTCATACCTCTCCTTCCGGCGTATCACTTGGGCAAAGCATGCCCCATTGACTCGGTTGTAGAGATCTTGGTCCTGATACTTTCCTCGTCTTTTCGAATTGCGAATTCACTCTAGTCATCATACCTAACGCTGATATATAACTTAATCTAGATAAAACTTGGGTTACGCCTTGCCTCTCCATTCTAAAACGTTTTATAGTCCAATTGCCCTATAAAATATGTTGTAGAAACTATTAACAAATATATATAGTTTTTTTACACTTACAGTTGATATGGCGAAAACCAAACAGCTTGTTATTAAATCAGATCGCATGTATTTAATAACATCAAATTGTGTTGCCCTAATTTTTGGTATAGTCTTTTCTGCTATTGATTTTAACTCCCAATTGAACCTTTTAAAAACATCTTCAAACATTAAAGACAAAAGTGAACCTGCTAGTTCTAATCGTTTATTTCCATAATAATCTCGGTCATCAAGAGCATATTTGTTTAACTGAGCTTCCATAACTCTTTTTAACTATAAATATAAATACATAATTTGAAAAATAATTTATAACTTTTTCTTAAACTGTGAAGTATTTAATATTATTTATAAATTATAACATGAAGACATAACTATTAATATTATAAAATAAATTAAAAGAGGGTGATATTTTGAATATTGATATGTATTACTAACTAATAAGGTGCCCAATCACCTTTGCTATCAGTCATATATTGACAACTAGCTATTAAGTTTTCAGTGTCATTTTAGATAAGTACATAAAAACACAGTTACAAACTTTTGCATAAACACTACTATTTTTTGTTAACCATGTGGTTTCAATCACAAACACTAAACTGCAATATACTAACATATTAGTCTTTAAATCCCTCTAGCCTTGTGATATCATCACATTTCCTTTTTATAAAATTGTCTTTCTTTAATTACGGAATAGACTGTACATCTGTTATATGAGATTATTGAAAACTTTGAAAAATAAGAAGACTTAGTGGAAACAATTACCATATGTGCCATGTAAATAGCTTTATTTCTGAATTTATATTCTTCAACAGGAACATGTGCTAATACTGTAGTTGCCAGAATATCACGAGCTTCATCCCAAGGAGTTTTAATTTTACTTGCTGATGAAACATATCGTTTTGCCACTAGTTTAGTGCCTAAATATTTAAGTGCCGCATCTTGTGTGTAAATTTTTAAAGCATGACACTCTTCTAAAGTAGGAGTAAATTTTCGTAAGTCTGTAACTCCAACTAGTTGACAAATTTCTTGATCACTCAATACACCCATTGCTTTAAATACTATTGATATGGGAACAGCCTGTGGGTTAAAAGTAAAATAATATATAAGCAAACAGTGTTCTAGTGTTATAGTATTTTATCAATATAACAATATATATTTGATATAATTTAAAAATTTTCTCATATTTTTCTTACACATCTAGTTATAAAAATACCAAATGTGAAATGCTACTAACTTACATCTGTAAATGTGTTGTGCCCTAGGTAATATTTGCCACCCTTAGCAAAAACAAATGTTCTTGATTTCTTCTCATGTGTTGAACTAGTTACTTGGCACTGTATTCCATATTTAGATTCTTCTACAATCATTCTGTTCTTAGATAGTTGTTCTTGAATTAAAATTACTTTTTCTTGTCCTTTAACTATAAAATACCCTCCAGGATCTAATGGACATTCGTTCATTTTTGCTAATTCATACTCAGATTTGTTTGTTAATATACAATTAGAAGACCGCAACATAATTGGCATCCTCAAAACATAATAATGAAATTGCTACTTACTTGACAATGTTTAATTAATATTTCAGTACTTAATGATTAAAATTAATTTCAACATTCTTACTTTCCAATTAAAAGACCTGTCCTAGAAACTCTTTGATTTCCACGAGTGTATTCTATATCTACAGTAATAGGTGCAGAATAAGTCATGTCTCTTAGTCTACATTCATGTGGAGTAGTTCTTTTGCTTATATTAAAACCTTCATCGACATCAGGCATTCCAACATACACATTAGTATACCTGAATTACACATAATAAAATTGAATTAGTTGTATACATTTCATAAAATAATTAACTTACTTAATGTAAAATAGCGGATCAGCATCGCAAGTTACTTTATTATTAGCATCCACTATTTTCTTAATTTCTACATTAATGAAATAATTAAATGAGTCAATATGTTGCTTTACAAGACCTTTAACTTTTAGAAATGCAGGTACAAGTTTCCATTTTTCCTACAAAAGTTAAGTATATTGTGTGTTGTAAAATTCAAGTAAATATTATTAGGAACCTCTATTTCTTTGACTGGTTTAAAAGCATTATCTTCCAATATATTATTAAAATCTTTATTTTGCATTTCACCCATTATATTTGTTTAAATAGATTTTTAGTTAAATTATTAGATTTGAAAGTGTATGTATTGCTTATAACCTAAAAGATATAGATAAGTATTTGTTGACTATAACCTAAATAGAAAGTCTATAGGCCACCTTGTATTTACTGCGTACCCACTATGTCAAAATGATATTTGAGGATTACGAAAATTTCGTAAAAACATATAATTCCCCATTTCTTTAAAATTTAGTGATTCTATAATTTGACATACATGTAAATCAACACTGGCATTAGTAGCCCTAAGCTTCTAATTATAATTTTAGTTATTAAATGAGTAAAGTCAAAGCTTTGCTTGCAAAAACTACAGCAAGCTATATCGCCTTTATAATTACTTTAATTTTGTTATTGGTTAACTTTTCCTCTACAGATAAATGAAATAGATTTTAATTTACATGTACATATTCTTTCACTTTTTAAACCAATATCACAAATTTTAATAATAGGCCAATAAAACAAGAGTTTAAAATGCCCATATAAGAGTACTGTTCACCAATATTTTTTAAATGAATAAAGTAAAATTTGTAAAATGTGGCAATTAATATCTAAATAATGAGATAATCATGGATTTTGGTATATTTTATTACTATAGTTACTTATACAAAATTTGTAAAAATTAAATAAGTTTAATTATAAAACTAAAATAATTATTTCTTCTTTTCATCTTTTTTAACTTCCTTGTCTTTTTCCTTATCCTTCTCTTTATCTTTGCTGTCCTTTTCTTTCTTTGATTCTTCTTTTTTACCTTCTTCTGCATCTCTGTTAGTTAACTTATTATTAATTAAATTATGTAATGCAACAATAGATCTAACCATTGCTGCTAAGTAGACAACAAGCATTTGGTCATTATTTTTAACATAAAATGACTTATTAAACATTTCTTTGCTAATATCAGGCAATAAATTAAATATATCTTGCAGTTGATATACTATTTGATGATTGATAGGTAGTTTTCCTTCACTTATTTGTATTAAATAGTCTCTAATATTTTTCAATTGCAAATGTAAACCTTTTAATCCCAATAATTGATTTGTAATTCTTTGAGATAAAGTTCCTACTGTTGTATCTTTAATATCACGTAGAAGATGTTCTACTCCAACTTCTTCTGCTTCTTCTGCACCAATTTCACTGGGAACATGTTCAAAAGTTTTAGTTGTTGGGGAACCATCATCATGCACTTCTTCAACAGCTTGATATGCTTCTGTTGGCAACCCTAAATCCTTTGGCTCAGCATCAATAATTACTAATGTTGAATTAGGGCAATAACGTCTAATTAATTCATTAATTGCTATGTCATTTTGATGAAGTTTGGGTCCTGTATGATACCATCCAACCACTTTTTCTCTGGCATTAACTTTTTTAAACATTCCATACATATTTTCCAGATAATCGTGGTCCAAAAACCAAACAGATTTATCTTTATCATCCTCATCAAAAGGCACTATAAACATATATTAACATTTTATAATACAAATAGACTATGTAATAAACACATGTAAACCTGCAAAGCTGTTGGATATATCCAATACCCCCTTAGCACGCCAGCTACCAAGTAAAACTCCCACAACTCGCTTTTGGTTACCGATTTTACTCATACGATTAAAGTGGTCCACCACGCTTAATAAAACTAAGGGATGGACAACAACTTTATTTGTAATGATTTCTTGACTCGGCATTGTTTTCTTTCAAAAATATAACTATAACTAGAAAACACTGTCATTAACCATTAGACATCAAAATTTTTGTTAAAATACTGGGCAAGAATGACAAGCGAAATATTAAATGAGCTAATGATCAATAGTTCTAATTGTACGATGTTCATTCCATGTTCTAATACATATGTGTATATATATATATACATATATATAAGACCCAGTTACGCTTAAAATTATATATAACTTATTATTATTAAAAATAGAAATAAACATTTAGTAATGGTAACATGTATAAAACATAAATATTAAAAACAGAATTTACCAGAAATAATTTACGATTTAATTTCTAGATGTCTACACATAACAAAACTATCAATGCCCCCAAAAATATTGATTATTAGTGCCATCTTACTGACATTAGCATAATTATCACAGTCAAATTTTTGGATTGAACAATAACATTTATAACAAAAAGATTTGAATTTGAATTTGTTTATTATTTTTAATTACTCATTTGGTAAATTTTAATAAATTTAGTAGTTTACTGCTTAAGTACTTAGTACTGCTTAAATTGTTACTTTCATTTATTTGTATTTTCGTTTATATTATCTGAAGGAAAGATGTTGGAGCGAACACAATGATTAACTTGTATGTACTTTTATAAATTAATCAGAATAAAAGTAACTGTCCTGAAATTTAAGTTCTGAATTTTCTTTGTCGTAGTAGCCTAAGAGATGATATGCATTTCTTTGAAATAATTTTTAAGTGGAATCAAAGTTTTATGTACATGTTCTATTAAATGTTTGTATTTTTATTTTTCTACTGAAATTAGTTCTAATAATATGTTTTGAATTTCAATTATAAAATTAAGTTTTGATTGACTATACTTAATATCGGGAGTGAATAAAGTCAATGTCTAATTGCATCAAGTATGCATCAAGCGTTTCTGAGGTTAAGCACTTACAAAGGGTACTAGGAAAGTTTTGCAATATAACGCAACAATGAATCGTAGGAAGCTGCTTGTTGCTGCATGTTGAGACATGTTCATACGTGCATAGTAGCCACCGCGCCATGTCGATGGGCTCAGTTATTCGTTAGCAGTGAGAGTGTAAAGTGCTTGCGATGGCATCGTGGTCACGAAATGAGATAAGAGCAGTTTTGCATTATAATTTCGTGCGTGATTTAAACATAGACCAGTGCTTCGAAGAAATGACTCTTGCACTAGTTGATGTTTGTCCACATCGCACAACGATATTCAGGTGGTATAGAGAATTCCAAAGGGGAAATTTAACTGTGGAGGATGCTGAGAGGCCGGGAAGGCCACGAACGTCAGTTACGGAGGAAAACATTACTACTGCTAGGAAAATGCCTGGCGAGGACAGGCGAGACCTACCAACAGATAGAGGGTACTTCAGGTCTAAATGCACCAGCAATTCGTTCGATTCTGCATGATCGTTTGCACGTGAAGAAACTTTGTTCTCTCTGGGTGCCGCATTGACTGACTGAAGAGCAGATGACACGACGTGTGACTTAGTGCCGGGAGATGATAAAAAATTTAATAAGTGACAATCTCGGTATGTGAACAACAACGTGACGGGTGACGAGACTTGGCTGTACTATTACGATGTGCCGACCAAACTCAAAACAAAGTTTGGGTCTTTGATGATGAGGACACACCCGTAGTTGTCAGAAAATCTCGATCTGTAAAGAAGAAAATGATAGCTGTATTTTTCAAATCGAGTGAAGTTGTGGCACGCGTCGTTTTGGATACACAGAAGACAGTCATAGCTAAGTGGTATACCGAACAGTGCCTGCCTAAAGTTATTGGAGCAGGGCCTGCGGCCAAAGTCAAGAATGGACACCTAGTTCCTCCATCGCGATAATGCTCCAGCTCACCGCGCCGAAGCCTACACCGAATATTTGACCACGATAGGTTTGAAACTTCTCGATCACCCTGCCTACAGTCCAGATCTTGCTCCCTGCGACTTTGAGCTGTTCCCGCATGTGAAAATGAAGCTAAAAGGGAGGCGGTTTTCCAGTGATGAAGACCTTCTGCGGGCTTCGGACAACGAGTGTGCTTTACTCCCTAGTGAAACTTGGCAGAACTGGTTTAAAGATTGGTTTCGGAGAATGGAGAGGTGTATTGAGTGTAGAGGAAAAAATTAAATAAACAAAATTGTATTGCAAAACTTTCCTAGTACCCTTTGTATGTTGTAATCGAAATAGCATAAGTATTGTTATCAATTATTGCCGCCGCTTTTACAAACCGCAAGCGTTTTTGTGCAAGGAGGAAATAGAAAATATGCAAATTCGTTTAAAAGAACAAGTTTTGTATAGCTAGTCAAAGCCTTTGTGCACCTCCTGATTGTTGAAAATCATTAAATATAAATATTCGACTATGGTAGAACATATTTAGTTCAAAGTAGTAACGTTAGAAGGCTTTTATAACAATGTGACAACTGTTATTATTTAAGACTATAAGAAAAATTGGTATTTTAATATCGAATATTACAAAAATCTTCGTATACATTAATATTTTGTCGGGCTCCATTAGCTTCTTTTACAGCTGGTTATCTTTAGAGAATGGATTCAACAAAATTTTCTCTAAAATTGGTAGACATATTTTGGCATTTTTCCAATAATGCTTTCTTCAACAATTCCTTATTAGTTACGTTGTGGTGTCTGATTTTTCTTTCAGGATATTCCCTTATGCTAAATCAGATTTAAATGTGGCGACAATCTTAATATGTTTCAAATCTGAGATTCTGCTGGAATATCTCCTAATAATGATTTTTTATATCTCTATGTAAGTATACTCATCGATCCGTAGTTTATTCAATAAATACTAAACTTCTAACTCCAGTCGCCGCCACGGATCACCACACCATCATTGTTTTACAATAAGTAACTATTAACATCACTAATGAAAGGTTTTTACGAGATACTCTTCTATCATACCCGTTTTCTCTCAGCGCATTTTAACAACTGTTTAGTTGCCTATTTCTAGGAACAGTTTCAACAGTCCCTGAAACATTAGATTTTTCTATTAAACTCTGTATAAATTCGGTTATTTGACTCAAGGATTTCCTTTATTATAGCTAGACCTCATCTTTGAAAGTGAATCGATTGTTTTTTTTCCACAGATACGTGATATTATGAAGTAGATTTAACGAATTTGCTACAAATTTGTCTTTTAATAGGAAAATATCTCATAGAATGAACTGCACGAAAACTTTTGAGATATTCGATGTTATATTTATCAAATTTTCTTGTAGGTTTAAATAATAATTGGTTTGATGTTATTATTAGAAATTTTTAGAATTGTTAAAAAGAAATAAATATGCCCTATCATAATCGGGTGTTCATATTTGACGATTTTCAATATTTATGGGATGCACGAAAATCTTCATGACTTATTGTAAGCATTTTATTGGTATCCTTCTTTTGACAGTGTTTTGTCATTCATAAAAATGATATTTTATTGGGTTAAAGAAAAATACATGGCATTAAATAAAAATTCTGGAAAAGTTTTCGCTCTTTCCTAATCTCGAAACATTATGAATAACAGTTTTGGAATTGAAAATTATAACAACTGGGTGATCATAAAATCTTTCTTTGTCGTATTTATTTAATCTGAGAGAATTTAGAATTATGAAATAAGGCGCTTTGTCTGAAAACAAAATTTATGTGTAAATTCAAAACCAATTTTTTATTAATTCTAATACATAATCTAAAATCAGTTTCCTTTTCATAAAATTTACTGTGGACCACACAGTAACATTTTAAAATAAAAAATAAGTTTCTTCAAAAATAACGAAAATGCGATACATTGTGTAATGTCATTTTCTTATTTTTGAAGTGTGAAATATCTCAAAATAACGGTTAAAATTGTTAAATACTTGAAAAAACCTTTTAATACGAAATTTATGTATTTATTATTATTAGTAAGAATATCAGTCGAATATAATATTGGGTCTGGGAAAAAGTTCGTGGCGTTTTTCCCGATAGATGGCATTGGTTGCCGATAACTAAAGAACAACAAGTCACAGCGACACCACCGACGGCTCGTTTTTTAGATGACCTTCCGAACGTTAGTTTGAGCGTAGAAACATTGTAATCGGTGCAGTGGTTGGAAAGTTATTCGCACTTGAAAATGGAGAAGAATAATGAGAAATTTCGCTATATTCTGCAATATTATTATGATAAGGGGAAGAACGCTGCGCAGGCTTGTGATAAAATTTGTGCTGTGTACGGTGAAGGTACTTTATCGAAATCTGTTGCGCGGAAATGGTTCGCTCGCTTTCGTTCTGGAAATTTCAATGTGAAAGATGAGTCACGCTCCGGTCGTCCAATCACTGAAAAATCTGATGAAATTCTTGAAAAAGTCCAACAAGATAAGCATATCAGCAGTGTCGATATTGGCATGGAGCTAGGCATTGACCACAAAACTGTTTTGAACCATTTAGACAAAGCTGGTTACAAAAAAAGCTTGACGTATGGGTTCCTCATGAGTTGAGCGTGAAAAACATGATGGACCGAATTAACATCTGCGATGCGCTGCTGAAACGGAATGAAATCGAGCCGTTTCTGAAACGTTTAATAACCGGAGATGAAAAATGGATTACGTACGATAATCGGAAGCGTAAAAGATCGTGGATAAAGGATGGTGAGCCGTCACAAGCGTTCGCTAAGCCAACATTGACGCCAAAAAAAGTGATGCTGTGTGTATGGTGGGACTGGAGGGGAATCGTCCACTACGAGCTACTTCCAACTGGTCAGACGATTGATTCTCAACTCTACTGTGCACAACTAGAGAGATTACGCCAGGCGATTGAAAGAAAACGGCCCGAATTGATTAATAGGAAAGGTGTTGTCTTCCATCATGACAACGCCCGACCACACACTTCTTTGATGACCCGTCAAAAATTGAGAGAGTTTGGTTGGGAAGTTTTGATGCACCCACCTTACAGTCCGGATATAGCACCCTCTGACTATCATCTGTTTCGATCTCTGCAGAACTCTCTCAATGGAATTAAGTTGGTTTCAAAACAAGCCTGTGAAAACTACTTGATTCAGTTTTTCGACCAGAAACCACAGAAGTTTTTCACCGATGGGATCATGGATCTACCAAAAAAATGGCGAAACATTGTCGATAATAATGGAGCATATTCGGTTTAAATGAATTCGTCCACGCGCCATGCGGGGACCAGTTGAATTTTACTGAAAAAACGCCACGAACTTTTTCCCAGACCCAATATATAGTCCAAGGATGTTAATGCTATTAAACTGTCTAATCAATCGCATATGATCAATTCCTTCTAATATTTCAATTGTGAACTTTCTAAAATGACAAAAGAAGAAAATTTTTGAATTTGATGAAAAAATTTAATGGATTTCTATTTTGTTGTTTGATGATGTGTAGCTCTTTCAAAGAAAGTCTTGAATAACACATTTGCTCACTTTTCTGATAT
This sequence comes from Dermolepida albohirtum, assembly GCA_031893035.1. NCBI lineage: Eukaryota > Metazoa > Arthropoda > Insecta > Coleoptera > Scarabaeidae > Dermolepida > Dermolepida albohirtum. The sequence goes on from JAVIWB010005091.1 coordinate 25,456, forward strand.
AAACTCAATTTTGTCTTTAGTTAGGAAATACTACTGTCGGTCGTTCCGAATCAATTTCATTTTCATTTTCAATTACGATTGATACATTATAGTAATTTTATGTTTTATTAGAAGATGAGCTTATATATTTCTTTCTAATACTAAACATTATTTTCTTCAATCATTTACCCTAAATTAAATTCAGTAGCTAATTATGGCAAGCAAGAACATGGTGTCTGGCCTGAATTTCATTATTGGTAAAACATTTTACAAATATTGCTTTCAAATATCTGTAAATATCGTTCGTGATGATTTAGTTTCAGTAAAATAAAAATATATCTTCATTTTTATTCTTTTGGACCAAATAAACATTAATTAAATAACCTTTCCTTTTGGTTATTAATGAAAATGTATATCAAACCATTGTTAGTAAATTTAATATTGGAAACACAGTTAAGAAAAGATATTATTTTCAACGAAAAAGCAAATTTCTTACCTAAACTTAGTAGATTTAAACCGGAATATAAAACTAAACTATAGACAAAGAAATTTTTTGCTCTACATTTGGTACAGAATAGAGAGATGATCAACATTATTGTTTTACTAGGGAAGTTACTAAGATAAATTTTGGTATAATTATCCGCTGTTATACATTTTTCGCTCATTTATTTTGTCACTTTATCAGTTACGTTTTGGATATTGTCTGCTTCCTGCTTGATTTCTACAGAATTCAGATTTTGAAATTCTCTGATTTTGATTGTGGTGATATTAATTATATTTTTATTAAAAGATCTACCAACTATTTTGTTTTGGAACATGTGACTCTTTGTCGAGATTGTATAGAAAACCGCTAAATAGTTTAGCATTGTAATTTAACGAAGAAAATATATCGATTGAGATTGCTTATCTATCAATTTTTAAAAATTATAATCTGCACTTGGTTAGGAAATATTAAAAAAAAGAGCTTTTCCTGTATTATAATTTATTGTAATAACCGCATAACCGCAAACAAGTTTCCATGTAGACATAAAAAATACATTTTTTATGTCTGCAATACGTAATAATACAATATGTGTGTGTGTAACTGTGAACATAATAAATGCCAATTGTATTGGAGCGATATTAGCGCATGTGATTTTGAATTTTCTACTTTTCCTTTTGCATAATGCTATTTATATTTTTATATTCATTCATAACGTGTTCATAAGTATAATTACAAGGTCGTCACGCCCACCGTTTCAGACCAGCAATTTCACTAGCATAATATTGGGTACTTAATTTGAATTTTATTTCTACTATACAGTATTTAAGGTACTTTGCAGATCCGTTAGGGCTATTCCCACAACACAGGAGTAGTGAACTTCTGCAGCTATGTGGTGAACTCCTGCAGCTAACACAGTCTGTCTCAGAGAAAACAGAACTTTTTTAAAATAAAAACAAACGCTCTATAATTTGGTAAAATTCATTTATTTTATTCAAAGTAGTTGCCTTCGGCTACAATACAACGTTTTGTACGATCAATTAACATGTCGAACGAATTTTTAAGTTCATCTTTAGAAAGATATCCTTCAAGATCGTTGTCGACGCCTTTCTAATTGCTTCGACGTCGGCATAACGCTGTTATAGAATAGTGAATAGATAGAAATCATAGGGGGGAAAATCCGGTGAATATGGTGAATGGTTGATGGTTAAAGTGCCATTTGTATTTAGAAAATCAGTGATAAGCGTCGAATGATGAGATGGTGTATTATCATGTAACTAACGCCAACTACTATTTTCACGATATTGAGGACACGCACGACGAATACGTGCCAAAAGACGCTTCATAAAAGCAACATAATATACAGCATTGACTGTTTGACTAGTTGGTACAAACTCTTTGTGCACTCACGCCATTTGAATCATAAAAACAAATTAACATTGTCTTCACTTTTGACTTCTCCAAACGGCTTTTTTTCGGTTTTTCTTCGCTTGGATGCTTCCATTCAGCTTTGACGCTTGGTCTCTGGATCATATTGAAACCACTATGTCTCATCGCCAGTTGCAATAGAATATTTGAAGTTTTCGTCCTTTTTTGAGTCTTTAATCAAGTCTGTACAATGTTGAATTCAGTTAGCTTGCGTGGTACAAACCTTGCATAAATCTTTCTCAGTTCCAAATACTGTGTCAAAATGTGATAAATTGAATCTTTGGAAATATTTAATTCAATTCCCATGAATTCTAATGAGAATTACGGCTCATTTCTGATAAATTTACGCACAAGTTCGATGTTACTTTCCGTAACCACGAATTTTTTTGTTCGTCGTCATTTGTGTCCGTACGACCGTTTTTAAATCGTTTATACCACTCATACATACTTGTACGTGATAAACACGCATCACCATACACTTGATTCATCAAATTAAACGTTTCAGTTAATAATTTACCGAGTTTAAAACAGAACTTAATATTAGTTCTTTGTTCGAAATTCATTTTTCGACTAGTACCAAATACACACTATTATTTTATGCGCAATTTCTCTGCTTCTATTGATGCAAATGTTATAAATATTTTGACATAACATTGGTGAAAGATCTACCTTACCGACGCATATTTTTTGTAATAGATGGTCGCTTTCTCGCTCTGTATATATATATATATATATATATATATATATATATATATATATATATATATATATATAATAAATTTTAATAGTATATAAGATTAATTTATAATTTTTATCTACATTAAAAGTTTCCAGCGCTTCCAGCTTTCCTGAAAATATCATATTCAATATTTTCATTAGAATAACCTCTATATTTTTGCATTTTTGTACAGTTAAATGCTTTTATTTTTTATTTATTTGTTAAGTTATTCGAATAAATTTTAAGATATAGTAACAATAAAGTACTAAAGTGAGAACAATATATTTTTATTAGTTTACACAAGTTATAATCAACTCAGTAAAGTTAATAAACATTTATCTAGATATAAAAACATCACTCATAATTTACCATAATTTGATAAATAAAAAAATTGTAGGACAACGCTTACTCATAACATTTGGCGAGCCAACGTGGGGCTTATTTTAAACCCACTAAAGTAATTCATAACAATGTATATATAATTAACTAAGGCACTCTAATTATTTTCAACTTGTAATATGGTTCCTCAAGGATTTTTCAAAAGAGTATTATTGTTAGAAATTATCATTAGCTACCAATTCACGGATTGAATAAAGAGACGTGTATAACAGTTTAGTACGTATCTGTTTATAGTTCAAAAGGTTAGAAGCTTGCAGAAAAAGTAGGTAACGGGCACTACTCGTTGTTGCACACTTCACCAGGCGTATTCTGTTAGTTGCTCTTATGATTTTAGTGTATACCGAGTGATCATTCATGATCACTGTTCTACATATGGTAGTTTTATAGCTAGTGGAATATCGGTGGTCATTTGCACTGATGTGGCACTTACTATAAAGTTGAGCTGAGATTCACTTTGTAGTATGAGCAATCGCACACAACCCAGTAGAAAATAAAATACAGAAAAATGCGCGCTAAAAATACCAGTGGAACATAAAAAACAGTACTTAGTGCATATAAGTGCGACTTGCAGGAAAAGCTGTTAGATAAATGCCATGCTTACCACAGTACTAGTTAATCCTCACTTGATATAGCAGAGAATATTTCTCTATACAAGTTAAGTGATTGGTTTATATTACTACATTTATTGGTGCTGCACTAATCCCTTTAGTTAGTTGAAAGTGCTCTTGATGTATGTACATTCTGATATTTCGTTCTTTGGTGATAATATATTTTAACTAATCATTAGGAATGTCCAAATTTAGAATTTACCTTATAATTTCAATGTATAGATCGAAAAGAAAAATAAGTAGTTTTAATTATCTCCTTGAAAAAGTATGAATCAAGTATCAATACCAGAGACGTGGTTCCAAATCGGAAACTGAAAGAAATGGCCGCAAAAGTCTACAGACCAGATTATAAGTTTAGAGTTTATATCATTTGCAATACTACATGATATTTATGTCACCGTGTAGTTAATTAACTTTCTTCTCTGATATTTACGAAAAATTAGAACATATTATAATTCATAGTACATATTTGTATGTGTATGTATTCATCTAGAGATGAATAAACATGCGATTTTTAATATTAATGTATTCTCGAAATTCAGAAAGATTGGCAAAAGGCAATAAAGACAATGCAAACAATTCAGAAAATGTATTAAACAGTAAATTGTTTAAAACTTCAAGATTAATGTAACACATTTGCATTTATGACTTTTGATTAAGATCAGAAATTTTTTCCAATTTAGTATTGTCCAATATAGCCGTTTATATTTCGGGAATAGCAAACAAAAGAAAAATTTTTATTATCGAAAATTGTTTTATTGCTTTTCAAAATATTCTCCTTGAAAATCAATGCACTTTCGCATTCGTTTAAACCAATTCGAAAAGCATTGCTGCAACTGTGAAGGCGGTATCTCCAAAATATGAGTTTTGAATGCCTCAACTGCCTCTTCCGGCGTAGAAAATTGTTGACCACGAAGTTTATTCTTCACGTGTGGGCGCAAAAAGAATCACAGGGATCAGGGCTATGCGGGGGATGGCTCATCAATTCAATATTTTTCCCGGTCAAATATTCAATTGTTTGAACTGACCTGTGAGGACTCGCATTATCATGGTGGGGAATGATCTGTCGTTTTCAGTTTGTTTTCCTTATTTCTTCAAAAACTTTTGTCAAACAAATAGTTGTGTACCATTCGGAATTGACCATTCTACAACTCTCTAAAGGCACGGTTGCGACGTGACGGGTTTTTCCGAAAAATCAGGCGACCATTTGTTTTGATGTGCTTCGAGCGCGAACAACTTTTGTTGGTTTTGGCTCATCTTGGAATACCCACACAGTTGACTGCTGTTTACTATCGGGCTCATACGTATAGATCCAAGATTCATCACCTGTGACGACTTTATAAATGTTCTTTGAAGCAACGCCATTGTATTTTTTGTGCATTTCTTGCCCCCAATCGATGCGAGTCTTTTTCTGAACGATTGTATGTATGTCACATGACGGTCTTGCATTATCAATACAGACAATGCATTAATGTTTTCCGACACAACAACATTCGTGGAACGACCTTCACGAAATTCATCGTCCAAGGAACGCCGTCCAAGTTTGAGTTCACTATACCAACGATATACTGTAGTTCTCGATGGTTCTTCATCACCATAGAAAAAAAATCAGTTCGTCGATGCATTTTTGTTGAGATAATTCACCCCGAAAGTTATGAAAAATAATTGCACGAAAATGTTTGCGAGTTAATTCCATTTTTTCGCTGACATAAAATTTTTAACTTACTATCAACAATAGAACTAGCGACCGGATATAAAACTGTCAAGGTAAATATATTATCAAAAATGGCAAACTTCACAATGCAATCAACAGATCGGAGGCAACACTAAAAGTGTTGCCAGTTCCCGAAATATAAACGGCTACCCTCTTATATCTGAAATTCTGGAATATATCTCCTATTAAATCACTTTCGTGCTTTTAATTTTTGATCAATAAGGTTGATATATAACCCCTTTCCACAATTAACTATTTGTAAATTCTGTATACGCAAATTCTTAAAGAATTTAAGCCATGTGGTAAACTTTAATGACGCCGGGCCCTTGCAAACCCCTCTCTTCTCTCTACTGAAAGACAGGAGGAACAATATCATAAAACACACATAAATCACACAGACACTTCCTTGACCATAATAACCTTTTTCAATGTAGTGCATGTTAGTTTAAGTAAAAGTATTTTTTAAAAATCTTGTGAAACAGACACAGTGCACATCTTGGTTTTCAACGGTGTGGATCGCGTACGGAGTTTGTTTTTTCGTACAATTTTTTCGCCGTGTTTTACCAGGTGCGACACTTTGAAATTATCTGCTGATGATGACAACTTGGTTGTCGAGATGCGTATACAGAATTTACAAATAGTTAATTGTGGAAAGGGGTTATATATCAACCTTATTGATCAAGTCAATCAACCACAGGCTCCATCAAATTCAACCTTTTAATTTTTGTCGAAAAATTTTTCTTAATTGATCTATTCGGTGAATTATGTTCTATTTGAAATGCACTTATTCTTTAGATTTTGTTTTCTGAAACAGTTATTCGATTTCACAACCATAATAATTTAATAATTTATTCTCCTTACTTTTATTTACAATCATATTATAATAAGTTAATAGAATTATCGTAAATAATATTTATTTTGCGTCATAATAAATGAAAATTTTCCAAATTGTAATTTTACTGTGGTTTCAAAATTAAATTTGTTTACAAGTGGCGACAAGATAAAAATTGTATATAATCGCTGTATATTTTTCGTATAATTTATTGATAAGCTGGTTTAATATCGTAGTTAATACAACTCATTGTAAATTAAAACAATTGAGCGCATATGTAATAAAGTTATCAAGATTCAGACTGTGCGAGTGTGGGAAATACCATTTCACTTTCGAGTCTCTTGAACGTAGTCAGTCTTATTGCTAAATAGGTGATAATTTTAGATTTTCAGGAAATACAATGAGTAAAGTATGATTCTCTTTTAACAAGAATTGTTTAAATTAGGAAAAAACGATATATTTACATATATAACATATATGCAGTGCAATTTGAGACGATTGATGAGCTTTTTCTAGCTACAATCTTAGAATATGGTGGTACATTGATTACATTGATGTTCTTCAATCTAATCTACCAATTATACATGAATACTCAGAATACTTCTGCACTTTATTTGAATTATCGTGTGCTGCTTGTATAAATATAGATTAATTGTCAAATAAAGTATGTGAAATCAGTCTAAAAGCGTAGAGTGATTGTAACGAAAAAGAAAACAGAATGTCATTATTATTAAGCAACGTTAAATAAATTGGCGGTATTGGCGTACTGCTTTTCATAAATATTAATAAAAATATAAATAAAAATTTAGTAGAAAAATATATATTTATCATATTTAATTATAATGGAAATATATTTTAATTAATAATTACGTTTCAAATAAAGAAACGCTGTTTGTGTAAACAATCATTGTTTATCTAAATAGATGTAAATTTAGTTCTCTTTGATGTTAATATATCTCTAAATAAAGAGAACGATCTTTCTACATTCCAACTTGTTATTGGTACGAAAGTAAAGAACGATAAGTAATGTTGAACAAACCTCCGAGTATGCAGTAGCTTACAACCTTGTCGGGAAGGCTCCAGAGCCCTGTGGGCTCACCAGAGGTCATAATTATGCCTGATACCCCACAAATACACCTACTTAGGTATAAAAATTAACCCCGTGAAATGGGTCCATCATTTGCATTTTTGACTCATTAGTAACCCTCATTACCCTTTTTATTTCTCGGAGTTGTTATAATTTTGGTGATTGTTGTGCAGTGAAATTCCAGGAAGGAGGAATGTACTCTATTCTTATTTACTTTTTTAATGATAATATTCCATAATATTAAATAATGTGACTGCTACCAATATGAATAATAAAATTTGAGTTTTTTTCATGTATTTCTTCTTTTCTGAGACTTTTAACTACTTTCTCCAGTAATTTCCCGTTTATAGTATATATGAATATAAAGCTAACAGTCTCTAGTATGAAAATTATAAAGTACTGTCATCTGCAAATGACCGCGCCTTCTATATGAGTTCTACGCCGTCCTAGGGTACCTGTAGGCTGTGTCTACAAATCGATTAAAATTTGAATGATATCCTTTATAATTTATGTCAGGCTATGTTCACAAGTATTTACTAAAATACATTTGTTTGATCCCTGTCAAATCTGTGAATATAGGACGTCAGTTTTCATAGATTTCCTCTTTTTTCAGCTAAATCACCATTTCAACTTTTTTGGTTGATTCTTGTTTAGTGAGTATTTTCAAAACGCGATGCCGTAATTCTAAGAATTTTCATTTTCTTTCTGTAAGGGATTTCCGTATTTCGTTATTTATATTCTCCAAAAATGCTCTATGTAGACCAGTTTTATATTCCCGACAGACATTATTATAATATATGTATATGTATTTAATCTTCTTTCTCAAATACATTGTTAATTTTTCCCTTTAATTTGATGAAAATTTATATCGTACACATTTTAATTTATTTACAATTGAATCTAAGGCGTATATGGATTTTGTTTAATCTTAAACTTTGATTTTATAAATAATTAATTGTTAGATTTAAGTTACTGTTTGGACTTTAAAATTAGCAGACATTAAGTTGCACGCAATACTTTTTCATAAACGTTTAGCAGGAAAGTCTCAATTTTTTGACAAGAAACTGAAGGATTCTTTTTAGAAGCAGCTTTTCTTTCAATCTATACTCTTTCAATTTTTTACAATACAATTGCAATAAATTACTGTTACATACTTTGAGCTGAATTTTAGAATCGAAATTTCTAACGCAATTACTTCTAATCTTGTATTTAATATAGTTTACTATTATACCAATCTTTCTTTAAGTTCTTTTCCATAATTTGTTTAGTGTAGTCGTAAATTTATTCATTCTGATAGCGTGATTACTAACAAGTGTTCAAAAAGTCTTTACGTATCGTGGGACTGTGGACTGGAGAATGCATGCTTGCATATTGTTTTAAATGCCATAAATTACAATTTGTTTGATATAAGTTAAGTTTAAGTCAAATTATTTTTTAATAAAATGTTTACTCATGTACAAAAAGAAAATATATTATATATTAGTTGTATTTTCGCAATAATTAATTCAATAAAATTTTTATTATTCTATGAATAATTGTAGAGGAGAATTTCGACAAAGATTTCCAAATTTCATCGTTGATAATAGAAACTTTTCCTTTGAAGTTTTAAGAATAGTGCTTCGAAGAAATAAGTTCTATAAATTACATACCAAGGACAGGGAGACCTCGTTGTAGAAATAAAAATATCGTCGAACTAAAATATAGTCGACGAAAGTCGACTATTACCACAAAAATTCGACTGTAGGACGACTATCTTAACGATTAAATTTAAACGTTGGATTGACTCATACTGTTAAAAAGATCTTCGAATGCTACCTTACAAATTGCAACTGTACCATGAACTGTTTCCTCTAGATTATGTAATTGTCATTGGTTTAATGGTAATATTAACGTTTTGTTGCTATACTTCAAGACCAATATTCTGCGAAAGATGCTTCTCAGTTTAATATGCTCATTTTTCAATGGAATTTCTAATAGCCCTGGGATTAATGCATATATTTTACAGTTTATTTTGACACATGTTTGCTAATGTTTCAATTATTTTTCTACCATTCAAAGAGTATTTTTTTGGAGGCGGATAACTTTAAATTGGCAATACTGTATATACTCATTGTTTTGGAGTTAGTATGGTGTGGCAATTTATCATGAATAGACTCACGCCGTTGCAATTGCAAGTTGCAGACATGTGGTTTAAGCAGGACGGCGCCACAAATATTTGACGAATGATTAATTTCACGAAATGGACCTGTTAACTGGCCATCTCATTCGAGCGATTTGGCTCCATTGGATTATTTTCTCTGGGAATATGTAAAGTCGTATGTCTACGCCAATAAACCTGAAACAACATTAAATGTGTTATTGCCGAAATACAGCCTGATTTACTACAAAGAGTGTGTGAAAATTGGACCTCCAGATTATACCATGTACGTGCCAGCCGCGGCGGCCACATGCCCGAAATCATATTAAAGCATTAATGCCATAAAATTATCTTTTAAATAAAGCCTATTTCATGGATATTAAAAACATTTTTCTGTGTTTTATTACAAGTTCTCCGTCTCCAAAAAAAAAAAACACCATTTATTTGTTCTAGTAGCAATCCAGAAGCAATTACATATATTAGATTTAAGTTTAAATGTATTACAAATATTCTTTTCCTCTAATTGAGTGTTGGAAATTAATAAATAAGGCTATCATAAAAAAACCCGAGAAATAAAACTATGGTATTGGACGCACACGACTTTTTTAATCACATTATCTTTTTAAATTTTAGAAAAAAATATAATTTGTACTTATTTATTTATTTTTTTCGCTTATCTCTCTGTAAGATTTTGCTATAAATTTAATTTGTTTGCAAAAGTAATCTATTCTATGTATTTATATTTACAATTTCATTTAAAGGTAAATAATAATATGAACATTTAATTATTATAAGAATAATAAAACAAAAGAATTATTAAAGTCAAGTGCCTACAGTGCACTATAAATTTAAAACATTTCCACTGATTTGGACGTGTACAACACCCGACTATCAATGTGAAGGATAAACACCGTCCGCCTTTTGCCAACTGTATCTAGCCACTTTTGAATCATGAAGTGATCTGTTATTTTAGTTGTGCTTGAGTGTACACAACAAGTTTTATCTCTGACCAAACAGAAATGAATCACTACGTAGTTTACCAGACATAATTTGAATTACGTGTAAATACAATGTAATTTAAACTTAGGAACATAACGAATAATAAATTGCTTGTAAGTAGTCGTGTCTATCTTGATTGTAATGTTTACAGGAGATAAATCTATATCAATCTATAGATTTACATATATAGGTGTCTACCAAAGTTAGTGTTTCTTTCAGAAAAGTAATGAAGTATAACGTATTGAACATATTTTGTGTAGTGTATTTAATTTGTGTTGCATGTGCTCAAGAAAATTTAAATTGCGAAAACTTGGAAAAATGCGCTGAATGCATTAAAAAAATAGAATGTGTTTGGTGTTCAAAACCGGTAAGTTACTAAATAAATATTTAAATGAATATATGTACATACACAAACCGGTGTACAATATAGTTTAAAAGTGTACATACAGATTACTGTATTATTATATACTTTAAGTAGATGCTTAGTTTGTTTAAGCATTTGGAAGCGGTATCAATTTTAAATTCTGAACTAAAACAGAAAGGGATGTCTGAATATGATACAGAAGTTTTTTAAAATTAAATTAAATTTACATTCATTACATTTATAATATCAAACAGTAACTTTTTTATTATTATTTCAAGTATTTTGCTACAGTTGTATATGTAATGTTGACAAATCATCCAATTCTTTTTCTATACAATTTATTTCGTTTAACATTATTTTAAAATCGTTTTTCTGCTGGCAGCTTTCATAAAAAAGTTAGTATAAAACATATTTCATTAACTGCCGCAAGATTTTCTAGTGTAGCACTATCCAATCAGTTCATTTTTGAAGTGTCATTAAGTTATAATATTTTCGTTAGGACAAAATAAATAGCTCGAGCTATCAGTAAGATTAAAAGAGGGTTGTTTTTTTGTTACAAATTTGATAAAATTTGTACATACGTCAGATTACGAGAGAAAAGAAAAGTTATTTCGTTGGAAATAAAAAATATTGGAAAGTCTAGATACGGGTGAAATTAGAACATCTGTTGACAAAAGCTATGGCTTGAACGAAGTATCTATTAGGACCATTAAAAGAAATGAGAAGTCTACGAAACTATTATCAGAGAATCAACAGTCAATTCCAAGATAGGATTTGTTGCAAACAAATGGGCTGAAACATTTTAAAATAGAAGGTTTAAGAATTTATAATAAACTACAAAAATCTGAGCCATCAAGTCTCCAGATAGCTTAAGGTAAAATCGTTTTCTGCTAGCGAATGATCACTAACAGGATTTCTAAAACAAATGTTTTTCACAATGTAAAAATTAAAGGAGAAATTGCGGCATGAAAATGCTGCAAAGGGCTTTTCGGTAAAACTAACCAAAATAATTAGAAACGTTGCTGATTAAATTTTCAATATTACGAAAGAGGTTTGTATTGGAAAAATGCATGTCGGTACATTTACTAGTTTTAGTAGTTCTAAAATTTTTAAAGATCGGGTCACTTTTTGACTTCGTGGCAATGCTTCTGTTGACCGAATTGTAAAACCTCTGCTATATGCTACGAAAGGTTGAAACATTAAACTATTGCTAATTTATTGGATGGCTAATACCAAGTAATGGATGGCAGCAAGTTTATTTACGGAATACTTTAAGAAATGATTTTGTCCGAAGTTTGAAGATATTTGGAGGAAAGAAACTCGACTTCAAAATCCTATAATTATCTGTATTGGGTCTAGTTGTTTGGTAATAGAATATCCAAACGTTCAGGTATTATTTTTGCCACGGAATACTACGTCTTTGATTTAATTATTGCACGAATGTATAATCGCTATATTTATTTTAGATGTAACTGATAAGGACAACAGCAAAATCATAGGCACGTATGTATATATTTATCTATAATAAATGCTTGCTGAAAAACAATTTGATCATAATCCGTTAATAGTGGAAATTCAATACCACATAAATTTAAAGAAATTTAAAATTTAAGGTTAACCACGAAATCGGTGGATAAGATTTTGAGAATATGCACACCGAAAACATCGATGAATTGATTGGCAAAACTATAGATGAGGATGAGGAGATGACCACAATCACAATAGCGATAAAGACAACGCCGGGGAAATTAATCAATTAACTGCTAGCTTAATTTGTGAAGGCTTTAAACTTGCTGGAAAATTAGTTTTCGAACATTGATCCAAACGAAGAACGCGCCCTAATTTGTTTAACTTGATATTAAGAAATTTATAAGGAACTTACAAAAACTTAAAGAGTAATAGAAATTAACATATTTTCTCATAAAAAGTTAATAACCTAAGAAATTTCAGACGAAAATTCATTGAATGCAAGTTTAGCGGATGTTGTAGTGAAGTTAATGAGGATAGCAATGTTGGTCTATCTGGCCATAAACAAAATAATTTCAAGTTTTTATTCGTTCTTTTTACTAATTGAAACATGTATGAATTTAATTTGAATGTTAAGTATACAAGTATGAGATATTTTATGTAACTACTATGTACTAGAATATATGAGGTATGGTAAATGACGAAACTGGTGTGAGAAATGTTATTTATTGCAAATAAACTTATATTTAACTTTTATTCCCTTCAACATACTCTCCTCCCCTATCTACACGCCGCTGTATACGTGTCTTCCATTATTCAAAACAACGCTGTAGTTAATCAGTTGTCAGCTTTTTCAACAACTCTGCCGTTTTTGCTTTTACATGTTCAACAGTGTATTCCCTTTAATGCACTTTTCACTTTTGGCAACTTGTAGAAGTGACATGGTGAATACGAAGAATGATCAAGCACTGCAATGTGTTTGTCTGGTAAAAACTGCTTCACAGATAGGCACCATTTTTGCATAAACTTTTGTCATGCTTAATTTATCGTGCAAAATGTGTCTTACTGTTTCTTTGTTAATGTTTACCATACACACACAATTTCATTAATTTTCTGAACATTCGTTTCAGTCCTTGCAGCCACAGATCGACCGTTCATCATATTCGACCTCTTCCAAATTTTTCGAAAATCGTTTGTGCCATTTAAAAACTCGCGCACGTGATATTACATTATCACCAAACATCTCCTTTTAATGTAATTTGTAAACATTCTGTTGGCGATTTTTTTAATTCGACAAGGAATTTCAAGTTAATGCGTTGCTCGATTTTTATGTCAACCATTATTACAGTGCCACTAAGTAAAAGTGTCCTCTACAATTAAGGCTCGAAAGTAAACTAAAGCAGACAGACAGATGAAACTATGGGTTGTTTCTTGGGAAGTATCAAGGTCATTACATTCCAATTACAGCTTCACCCGATGTGATCGTGCGATGGAAGGAACGCCGTCTCGTCATTTAATTGCCATACCTCGTATTTAAAACGCTAAAGATGCTTGTCTGCAATATGACCATATATCCTCGAATTTCTAGATGAACACCGATCGGCATGCTTGCGAAGCTCGCGGTTGCAAAAACCTGATAAGTCCGTACCATCGTATAAGTAAACCACGAACTAGTACAAACTATACCACAGTAAAACTATACAAAAACAGACCTGAGGAAATATGGAATTTAGAAAATATAAAATTTAAAGCTGTAGTTACCAATTTCCTAAAAGCCAAAGTAATTCATACGCTCCAGGATTTTTATAATATAGAAGACAAGGAGTTTTTTGTTCTGCGTTTTCTGTTTGCCATTTAATTTTTGGATATATATATATATATATATATATATATTATTTATCTATATTTACATTTATTATTATTATTTATTATAATTATTATGGTCACAAACTTGAATAGAAAAATGGTAGTCAAATTATTACAAACTTTAGTGCTTTTCATCCATAATTTTGGTCAATTTAGATAGCATTAGCAATTTATATTTTTGATAAAAATATCATAATTATTTGTCAAAATAAGTAGAATATTGCAAAGGAAAACAATTGCTGTTATGCTTCTGCTTTTGGTTTAGAGGTGCTGGGTCTCTTTTTTAATAAAAAAAATAGCTGTGGAGAAAATCTTTAAGTGAAGAAGAAATTCTTTCCAAAATTATGAACTTGTTAATTGTTCGACGCTTCATTAGCATTCACATCTCTAAATCGTCGATGACATTTAAAAACATGTTTGTAAACCACTATCTGCATAAGCAATTTTAAGTAATTGGTTTGCTTCTGTATCTTTTTACCGATTGATATATAACATTTTATTGATTGTTTGTTTTCTGTTCATTGTTTTATCAAGATACACTGTCACTTAAATACTTTTTAGAGAATGAAATATCATATATTTTTAACATTATTTAGAAAAGTTAATATTTTGTGAATTAATTTTGCACCAATAGATGGTGACTAATTTCGTCAAAATCGAGCGATTCTAATTATTTTCGGGAAAAAGGGCATTATACGTTTATTATAATAAAGGGTTTTCCAATAGGGGCATAACAATTTTGTCTTTTAATGCGAACGCACTCTTGACTGTTTTTCACGAACAAGCCACGTTTGAAAATTATTAAAAATTACTACCGCAATTCTGAGTCGGTGGTCACAACTTTAAAACGCTTACTCCAATTTTCGGTCGTAATGATCGTTCGACTAGACAGGCTGTGCGTGCTATAGTGGATAAATTCGAGGGAAAATATTCCCTTTTGGATGTTCCCGTGCCAGTGAGACAACTCACCGGTCGACGTACCGAAAGCCTTAAAAGATCAAATTAACTCAAGAACTCTTGATCATTTGAAGCGCCGAAACTTCTCCGATTGGACTCTGTTAAAATTTGTAAAAAGTCCTGAAATTTATCGAAAAATCATCTTCAGGGATGAAGTTCATTTTTTGCTTAATGGCTTTGTCAATAAGCAAAATATGCGCTATTGGATAGCAACAAACCCACATTTGTTTCAAAAGTCTCCATTCAGCCACAAAAAGTGACCGTGTGGTATGGAATTCATGCCGAAAGTGTGATTAGACTATATTTTTTTTGTCATGTTACGGTCAATGGGGTTCGCTATTGTGCCATGTTGGAAGATTATTTTTGGCCAGAGCTGGATGGACTTGACATCAATGATAAGTGGTACGAACGAAATGGTGTTATATGCTACACAGTTGGTCAAACAATTGATCTATTGAAGGGTAACCGTATAATCTCGAGAAATTGGCTGGTCGAGTGGCCACCTCGCTCATGCAATTTAACGGTGTTAGATTTATTTTTATGGAGTTACGATAAGTTGTTAGTTTATTTCAATAAGCCAATAACGTTAAAGGAGCTTAGGGATAATAGCGAACGAAAAATTTCCAACATTCCGGCCGATATGTGTGAAAGAGTGGCGGAAAATTGGCTTCGAAAAATCAGTCGCTGCAAACGTGCTCGCGGTAGTCATATAGACTAGATCAAATTCCATAGTTAAATGTTACATGTGTACTACACCTGAAATAAATTTCGGCTCAATATCTAAATTATTGTGTTTTATTTAAATACAAAATTGTTATGGCGTTATTGAAGAACCCAATATTTCAGATAGTTTTAGAATGTTTTTTGCTTGTTTTCATTTGTATCTGTTATTGTTTTTCTTGCTTGAAAAGATTTTATAATTTGTTCCCTAGAAACATTTTTATCTTCTATATGTAGGGAAAAATAAATTAAAAGATCGAAATAGTTTGCCATCGATTTTTGGACTGGTAGAGGGTCCACGGTACTGCTTCATTTACCAACGTTTAGTTTGTGGTTTCAAGGGATACCTTCAGGGTTGATATTGCAATAAAAACTGTTTCGTTAAAGCAACATTAATAACAAAAGATAGTTTTTCGTGTAACCATGTCAATAGCAATGACAGCCTTGAAGATGTCCTTTGTAAGAGTAGAGGAAACGCTAGCAAATGTTAACTTTAGCAATGGCTGTGTAAAGAAGTAGGCGCATTCCAATCCAATTCAAATTTAGAATGTTTATTTGGAATTTATTTTTATAAGAGACTTATTTACACATCGTAATATTAAGTAATATTTAATAAAGATATCGATATATTCTTTAATTATAGAAATATGACTACATAGTTCACTGTCGATCTAAAGACTTGATTTTGAATTTTTCCGATTGGTGCGGAAATAATTCATTAGTTAATCCACGACCAAATTATGGAATAATTGAAGATAACCAATTGCAATCTGAAACAGATGGTAAAACGATTCAAATTAAGCCTCAGAAAGCGAAATTAGTCCTTAGGAAAGATGAACAGTATGCAGTTACTTTTCAGTATTCCCGAGCATCTGATTATCCTGTTGATCTATACTACCTCATGGATTCATCCTTATCAATGAAAGCTCATGTAAATAACTTGGCTAAATTAGGCGGAGAGTTGGTGGAGGCTATGCGGAAAAGAACGACCAACTTTCAATTAGGTTTTGGTAGCTTTGTAGATAAGTACGCGATGCCCTTTGATCAAACAATGCCTAATCAGTAAGTATGTACATGTACTTTAAATTAATATAGTTAAGATATCAGATATATTTGGTAGATGCACAAAAAATTCTCTTCGTATAACAAAACGTGTATTTAGGATAGAATGTAAAATTTATTTAATATTCAGATTTCACAATTAAAAATAAACACAAGTACTTTCAGAAATTTAATGAAAAACCTCTTCCGCTGCAAATACTGGAAATATAAATGTCAAGTTAGAGACATATAACATAACGTAAAATAATACCAAAATGTTATACTAGCACTTTCGACACGTACGCCAATGAGATTTTCTGACTTAAAACTGTTTTTAATTGTCTTGTAAATGCCACATGTTGAGTGTCAGCATCAACACTTTCAATTTCCAAAAAGTCTGTAGAACATCTCTATGACTTTTTGTGGCTTTTGCTATAGTATCTAATGATTATAAAAAGCATTTTAATACAGTCAATAGCAGTGCTTTATGTTAAGGCTCCTGATGCAGATTTTTTAAAAGTGATTCCAAACGATTATCTATTAAAAAAAACTGTGTTCGGATATAAAAGCTACAGTTTTAAGTTCTGTTATTTTGCGATTCAGCGTTGAAAGACTTTTCATAAAGTCAGTATTTCTTTTACTAGGACTAAGACCATTAGCTTTGTCCTCATCGTGATTAATATAAATATTTATAAATTTACATACTACATGCGATTAAATATTTTTTATGCATACATAATAAACATTTACATACTTTACAATATAATTAGAATCATCGTCTATAACTGAAGTAATCCATTTTATCATAAACAACATCATGCTATTAATTAAAGAAAATAGTAAAAGTACAACCCTCTCAGGTCATCATTTTCCCAAACACTCCTATATTTTTCCGAGTATATGGAATCTTTCTTTTCATTTGGCATTTTTAAAACAACGTAAATATTTAATGTTATATTAACACTAGTAGCAAAGTAAATAATTACTGTTGATATATGTATTGATAATATATTATTAAAGTCAAGTTATGTTGTAACTACATTTAGAAATCCCCGGGTAACGTGTATTGTAATTTCATACATGTAAAAAAAATATCGGCCTCTTATTTTGTTAATAGAGGGAGTTGATTTCATATAACATAATTTAATGTAGTAATACTTATGCTTTTAATTCATACGTTCCAATTGCTTTTTTCAACATTTTGTCCGTTTTTTTTCTCCATTTTGGGCAACAGATTGGTACTCGCGATGTCTACGAGTATATTCCTTTACCAATTTCAATGTACTTATTGCAATTTATAGCTAACTTTCTAGTACTTAATCTGCTTCAGGCCTTAATCAATAGACATCAAAATCAGTCTCGGAACTATTTTGTAAAAATTTCATTATGAAAATGTAATAAATAGAAAACTGTAGTAATTTTGCATTGACCGGTGTCTTAATGTTAGATGCAATTAGAAAAATGTACAAATTTATTTCTATCGAAATTTGTGGCTTTTCTTTATTAATTACTTCCATATACTGAATACAGTTTTTATAGGTATAGAATGTATGTCTTTAAATTTTTACATTATATATTTGTCTATCATAATTAGTTTTACTTTAGAAAAGTGGCATAAATATGTCGCCTAAGTAATTCTTATTCAACTATATTATAAGGTACTTTACTTACAAAATGGTTATTTGAGAATTATTTTATCCAAAAATATTCTTAAATATCATTATATGTAGGGTTGTCTGAAAAGTCATAACGTATTTTTTCAATGATTTACAGGTTATTAAGTAATATAAAAAAGATCAAATAACTATGTATTGCTCGTTTTCTTCAATAAACTTTCTCCATTTCTCGGTGAGTTTCACAATTCCTTGTTCGCAGAAGGACCTATCTTTAGTGGTGAAAAATTTTAGAAGATGCTGAGTCATAGTTTTATTTGAGTTGAATATTACACCATAAAAAGAGTTTAGAATGCAACGAAGCAAGTGAAACTCCGAAGACGTAATGTCCGGCGAATATGATGAACGCAGCAATACATCCCAGTCAATTTTGGCTAGGATGAGAGAGATTCAATAATTTTTCATGTTGATCATACTTGTGTGTGGTCTTGCATTCTCGTGATGAAATATCACTCTTCTAGGATTAACGAACTATAGACTTTGTTGATGATGGATTCATCCAAACTATCTAATGCTTGACAGAATACGACATTTTTACAATCTCGCCATACAGAGCATATCCTTCCCCTTATGAATATCTACTTTCGATGGTGTTAGAGGCGAATCTTCAGGTCAGAACCAAGACCATTTTTGTACCAAGTTATTGTAAATAGCTATTATCAGTTGCTTCCAAGAATATCGTTTTCTTCACGATTAAGAAATATCTCGTAAATTTTTATATGCGCCATCAAGTGAATTTCTTAGAGTTCATGATGATCTAAATATAGAGCTCGCTGATGTATCCCAGCTTTTTCATGTGGCCGCGAATGCTTGAATGATGGCTGTTTAGTGTTTCTGTAATATATTGTGCCATTTGTTGCGAATTTGACTTGATCAAAGCCTTTATTTTGTCACTTCGGTGGACATTCCTGACCGAGAAGCGTCGTCAACATTAAAATCACCAGCACGAAATTTCACTAACCATTATTGGCATCGACGTTTCTGTGGAGGATTCTCAAAGTAAGCTGTACGCAAGATTTTATAGATTGGCGCGTATTCTCCCTTTTTACGGAAGTAAAATGATCATATTATATTTTTTATATACGGTCTTCCATTTCCAACTTTTTATAAAATTTCAATCAAATTACTCACTTTTTTTCCACAATGTAATTAGAACTGTCGACTGACATATAGCGTAGCATAAAGCTGGATGCAAATCACTAACTAAAATGAACTAGAGCCATCTGTTGCTAAATGCGTCGTGATCTTCTCGACAACCCAATAGTTCTAAAACAATAAATAAGTTGATAAAAAAAAGACAAAAATATGATTTTTAATATCAAACCATTGTCGTTTTGTAAATTTATTCTTTCCTTTTTTAAATTTTCTGCTGTCATACTCTGTGATAAAATTTTGTAAAGTATATTTTGACATAAATCTTATAGAAGAAAAAATTGCATATACAAAGGGTACTAGGAAAGTTTTGCAATACAGCTTTGTTTATTTAATTTTTTCAAAGTAATTTTCTCTATACTCAATACACCTCTTCATCCTCCAAAATCAATCTTTAAACTAGTTCTGCCAAGTTTCACTAGCACACTCGTTGTCCCAAACTTGCAGAAGGCCCTCATTACTGGAAAACCGTCTTCCTTTTAGCTTCATTTTCACATGCGGGAACAGTGCGAAGTCGCAGGAAGCTAGATCTGGACTGTAGGGAGGGTACTCGAGAAGTTTCAATCCTGTCGTGGTCAAATATTCGGTGCAGGTTTTGGCGCGGTGAGCTGGAGTATTATTGTGATGGAGGAACCAGGTGTCCATTCTCGACTTTGGCCGCGGGTTCTTCATAGATCCAATGACTTTAGGTAGGCACTGTTCAGTATACCATTTAGCTGTGACTGTAATCTCTGTGTCCAAAACGACGCGTTCCACAGTTCCGCTCATCATTTTCTTCTTCTAGATTGGGATTTTCTGACAACTACGGGTGTGTCCTCATCATCAAATACCCAAAGATTGTTTTGAGCTTTGGTAAGCACATCGTAATAGTACAGACAAGTCTCGTCACCTGCTACGATGTTGTTCACATACCGAGATTGTCCCTTATTAAACTTTTTTAGGATCTCCCGGCATCAAGTTACACGTCGTGTCATCTGCTCTTCAGTCAGTCGATGCGGCACCCAGAGAGAACAAAGTTTCTTCACGTGCAAATGATCCATGCAGAATCGAACGAATTGCTGGTGCATTTAGGCCTGAAGTACTCTCTATCTGTTCGTAGGTCACTCGCCAAGCATTTTCCTCATAGTAGTAACGTTTTCCTCCGTAACTGACGTTCGTGGCCTTCCCGGCCTCTCAGCATCCTCCACAGTTAAATTTCCCCTTTGGAATGCTCTATACCACCTGAATATGGTTGTGTGATGTGGACAAACATCACCTAGTACAAGAGTCATTTCTTCGAAGCACTGGTCTATGTTTAAACCACGCACGAAATTATAACGCAAAACTGCCTTTATCTCATTTCGTGACCACGATGCCTTCACAAACACTTTACACTCTCACTACTAATGAATAACTGAGCCCATCCACATGGTGCGGCGGCTAGTATGTACGTATGATATTGTCTCAACATGCAGCAACAAGCAGCTTCCTACGATTCATTGTAGCGTAATATTGCAAAACTTTCCTAATACCCTTTGCATACATGTCTCAAGAATATATACTGTGAAACTCCGCTTTATTTTAAACATTGACATACAAAATTTAAGATTACAACAGCTATTTTTTTAAGTTGTAAGGCATAATAATGGCATATGACTTATTAAATCTTCTAACTTTTTAAAAGAAATCTGAAAAGTGTGTGATATATATATTTTAAGGCATATGTTACAATTTAGAATACTAACCCCTTGACGAACTTGATGTTAAATTTACTTTAAGTTAGTTAAAATTTCAGTTTACGATAGTATATACATATATGTATTTAATTTAATTTTCATGAAAGAGTATAAATTTTGAAGAATATAAATATAAAAAGGTTAATGAATGAAAGAATGTTGCTAAATATTAGTATCTTACATATAAGAAGAAATCTGAAAAAGAATTAATTAACATTTAAATATTTATTTTAAGCATCTACGAGAACTGCGATACCTGTATGCATGCTTATAGTTTTCGGAATCATCTTTCTCTCACTAGTAATTATGGGAAATTCGTGGATGAAGTTAAGAATTTAAATTTCTCAACCAATATGGATTTATGTGAAGGGGGCTTTGATGCTCTAATGCAAGTGATTGTTTGTAAAGACCAAATTGGTTGGCGTGACAATGCTAGGCGTCTTATTGTCTTTTCAACGGATTTTCTATATCATGTCGCAGGAGATGGAAAGCTTGCTGGATTTTATGAGCCGAATGATGCAACCTGTCATTTAGTTAAAAACGAGTTCGTTAAATTACTAGAAAATGATTATCCGTCCGTGGGACATCTCGAATACGTAGCGAGAAATAACAATATTCATTTGATTTTCGCTATTCCTCATGTTGACAGTGAAGAAGCTGAAAATGTTGGGGTTTGTATCAGTATAGCATGATAATACACCTTGCGTGAATAAGATTAAAATAGAAATTCTTATTAATGAGCTTTCTATTTACTTTAGACATATATATGTGTGCTATTTGTAATATGTGAAACATATGGAATAATTTATATATTATATTATTCCATGAACCGTTTATGAATTTATATTCTCTGTTTACATTATTTATATTTCAATCCTAGAATGTATTGGATTTTTACTATAAATATTTAGTGCCCAGTATGCAGTCAAATATTGTATGAGAAAATATTCTTGAAATTCGATTCGTTTTATGTTGAAATACCACAGATTAAATTTGGGAAAAATAAAAAAAATATATAAATAAAAAAGTAAATTTGTTTGCTCTATTTTTCCCTCTATTCATTGATTTTAAGGGCACTACATGCTTTTAAAAAGTAGTCCTAAAAGTCTAATTACCCAATATGATTCAACATATGTGGAATAAAATGTAAACATTGTATAAAATGTAGAAGATCCGCATGTGCGAATAGTTCTAAATAGTTATAGGAAATTATTGATGTAATATTGCAGTACAATTCGAAGAAAGTCCATGTAGTTATACTAAAATTACTTACTTCAAAGATGATCTTGTACACTTTCGGTCTTTTGTTCGCTTAGGAGAAGAAGCAAATCAGTTCCTAATTTGCCAAAAAGAATTGTAACAACAATAGTCAATCGATATGCTTATTTATAAAGAAATAATGCACTTTATCCTTCTCTTATAATTCTTCCTCTAATATTTCTACCGTCTCTGAAGGCTGAGAAAATTAAAAATACTATCACTATAGGTATTGGTCGTGTATCTTTCTTAAAAAAAAAGTTTGATCTAAAGTTACGGACAATTATAATAATTAATAGTTTAATAAAGAGTTTCGAGAGTTCTCTCAACCATTATATTTACCTAATCCAATAATCACTCATTTTTATTGAGTAGCAAAATTTCATCAGCGAGCATTTTACGAATGATTTAATGAAATTCGGTGTTATTAATTTCCTTAAAAATATTGCCCTTTATTATTGGTATAGTAGGAATAATTAGACATTAACATCTACGAATATGCAGTAGCTACATACCTTTTTAAACAGTATACGATTCATACTTACTACTTAAAATCTCTTTATTGTCACGATGTGACGATATAATGAGTCTTGGTGTCTGATTCCAGATTTTATTTAATTATATTATAAACTCAGTTAATTCTAACGTAAACAAATAGGTTTTGTCATTAGCAATGCATGCCGGTTCAATTCTCCAGTCACTGTATTATATACAATCTAAGCCAGAGTACGTCTTTCTAATTTGGTTACCGCTATATACTTATCAAATATGTATTTTAGAAATAGTTCAGAGGTTTCTCAAGTATTTTTATCTGCGAATTTATCTATGCATACTATTGTATACCCTTCCTAATGTATTAATCATTAGGAATTGTTAGATATGTTTGATATTGATTCTTTGTCGCTATGACGAAATCAAACTTCTATGCAATTCTTCTTTAATTTGCTTAATACATAATAACATCAATACATTAGAAGCAACCGATATCTAGACTAGATAATCTGTTTTACTGTCCTCGTACATAAACATTCAGCGGAATTCCCCTATACAGCGAACGTCTTTGTATCATAATACCATGTCTAAGAGATGATACCGATATTCGCTTCTCACCCATATATAAATAAATATTTGCTTTTTAAGAAATACACATAACGTCGTTTTCCCTGTCTTTCATTAGATAATCTGATACATAACTACATATTAGATTTAAGAAAAGCCTGAGAAAGAAGTCTTGAATATTATTTTATTTAGTAAAAGTAATTACTCTTTAAAAACGAAGTACGGTGACCAGTACAAGCGAGTTTCATCATTTTTTTATATTTATCAATAGTTTCTCTGTTGTCAATTGTCCAAAATTAACGTTTTTGTTATCAAATTCAATCAGGTTCGGATAGAAACGGTTTCTTTTTCTCTTCGATGATTTAATATTTGCGTTAAGTGTTTTCGAACAATTTACACCGAAACTTTCAGTCCGTCCTCAATATCAATTTCTACAGTAACTTTCAAGTGAAAATCGACAAATGGTTCTTTCTCACTTTTTATTCGCTTTTTTTATATCTAATAGTTATATTTATTTGCGCTCATCAAATACTTAAAAGAATATTTGCGAGTTTTTCTTAGAGTAATTCATAGAATAGCGTTTTATTATGATTTCCTTCTATGAAAATAATTAGTTTCTATACATTGGTTGCTACATGTTATTAGTCAAGATTATATGTTTAAATTATTGTATATGTTTTTACAAATTTTATAAATTATTATTTGTAGTAAATATAACACAGGATTAAAATATTTGATTTAAATTTGTAATAATTATTTTTGTGATGGACAAATACATTCAGTTTTCGAGAAAAATAATGTCTTTCCCTAGTCTAGGTTAAATACCGATACTATTTTCTAAGACGAATTCGTATACTCTCGCTTTCAGATATGTAGACTCTTTACATTAGTTGTACTTATATATTTGAAGGCAGACATGTACAGTTTAGCTTTAGTAAAGCCATTTGTCTGTGACCAGGAGGAGACCCTTAGTAAGTTATAAAGTGTATATCTTATTCTTGCAAGAACTTATTGAGATATTTATATATTTATATTTATTTTATATAATGCTTACAGGGTGTTTATGAAGCCTATCAGGAGCTCAGCGAAAATTTTGCGAATTCTTATATTGGTAGATTGGATAGTAACTCTTCAAATGTAGTAAATTTGATTGACGACATTTTTCAAGTAAGTTTTTGTAATTACTTCCCTTATTTATTGTTTAGTAATAACTTTGAACATTGTTGGTGTTCAGTAGTTTATATTAAATGATATAAATAACTATACATATCACCAAGGACAAAAAGTAAAAACATTTTATATTTTCCATATTGGATTATATTAAGTTTGACCAAATCGATCAATGGATCAATTAAAGGATTATTTAACAACTTTTTGGAACGGCTATATAGTTTTTAATATTGTGTTTTTTAACTTATTCTCCTTTGAGATTAGCGTCTTTGGATTGGTAATGCTTTGAATGTCTAAAATATCCAGCATGTGCTTTTTAACTTCTTTATATGTTGCAAATATTTATTTCTGTTATTAGGTTGATTCAGCCTTTTCTTAATGAAAGTTTTTGACTAAATGAATAAATACACAGAGTATTACAATTTTATATAATATATAAACTATTGCGTATCAGCATAAATATAATTAATAAAATTTTTTACACTCCACACTATATAAATAATTGTCATCTTTGGTATTTCTTTCAGTAATAATAATAAGTAATGTCAAGCTGTTTAATGTTATTACTTTGTTACGTGCTGGTAACTACACTAAAAAAGTAATAAAACATAAAGAATAACAATAATATAATATAATGAGTGTCCCAAAATTAACGCAACATTTGTATTTGTCGCCATTTGTACAGTAACGTGTTGGAAACCCTAAAAAAAACAATTCGACAGCTGACACTTTAGGGTTAGTAAAAAGGGAACGTTACGCGATAGAACAACGTGTCTTCATTATTGAACAATATTTCAAAAATAATAAAAGCTTGGCGGCCGTAGTTCGAAAATTTTATACAAAATATGGTCGGAATAGTGTTTTAACTTCGTCAACTGTGAAGAGATTAATTAAAAAATTCAGGGAGACTGGATCCGTTGGAGACGCCAAACACACTGGTCGTCCAAAAACAAGACGTTCAAATGTCAATATCGAAGCAGTGCGTGAGAGTGTCGGCGACAATCCAGAAACTTCAATTCGGCGTCGTGGACGAGAATTGCAAATTTCAAGTAGCTCTCTACAGCGTATACTCACTAAAGATCTGTGTCTCCATGCTTACAAAATTCAATTAACACAACAACTGAAGTCTAATGACCATGCACAAGAAGAGAGTTCGTAAAATGGATTATTGAACATCAACAAATGGATGCTGATTTTTCGAGCAAGGATTTCATCCTAAGCGATGAAACACATTTTCACCTTGATGGTTTTGTTAATCGCCAAAATTTATACTCTTGTGGTTCTAAGAACCTACATGTGATTGTCGAAAAACAAATGCATCCACAACGTGTCAGTTTGGTGTGGATTTTGGGCTGGAAGCATAATTGGACCATAGTTTTTTGAAAATGAGGCTGGTCAAGCAGTGACTGTTACTGGTGCTCGATATCGCGACATGATAACACAGTTCTTTCTACCGAAATTGGATGATATTGATGTGGCCAATATGTGGTATCAACAAGACGGTGCCACATGCCATACAGCCCGTGAAACAATTCAATTACTGCATGAGACATTTCCAGGTCGTGTACTCTCTCGTTTCGGTGATCAGAATTAGCCCTCTAGATCGTGTGATTAACACTATTAGATTTCTTTTTATGGGGTTACTTGAAATCACAGGTCTATGTCAGCAAGCCCACAACCACCCGTGCATTAAAGGAGGAGATTCAACGCTGCATCAACGAAATTCAGCCACATTTATGCATAATGGTCATGGAAAATTTCGACAAACGAGTGCGTATGTGCATGCAAAGCTGTGGAGGCCATTTGCCTGATGTGTTATTCCATAAAAAATCCTATCCTATGTACTTTATGATTCAATAAAAAAATAACAATCGAAAGACTAAAAACTGTGTTTTTTATTTAATAAAAATCTTGCGTTAATTTTGGGACACCTATATAACTATAATTGCTATTTACAGTCCTTCCTAGTAAGAATAGCTGGTATGAGAAAATTAGTGTTACAATTCAGTGTTACAATTTTCAATAATTTTATTTTTATTTAATGTACGAGGGAGCGTTTTTATATTCGCGGAATGAGCGGGTTGTAGAGGGGTGAGTAGGCGCATTGGGGGCGTGGCCTGTGCAGCGACTCATGATTAGTATAAATACGAAGTTTCATTGTTATTAGACAGTTAGTCTTTGAGCTATCGTCAACCAAGTAACATAATCAGGAGTGAAAAGTGAAATATGGAAAAAATCGAATATCGTGCCGTTATAAAGTTCCTTACCAGGCAAAGAAAATCAGTCGCGACCATAATGAATGAGATGTCATTGGTTTACGGCGACTCTTGTCCAGGAAAAACCATGGTGTACAAGTGGCATAGTTTATTTAAACAAGGAAGGGAATCCCTTGAAGACGACCCGAGGCCGGGCAGGAGCATTGAGGTGACCACGCCAGCACTTATCCAAAAAGTTGAACAAATTGTACTCGAAGATGCTCGACTAAAGAAGAAACAACTCGCAGAAATGTTTGGAGTATCCGATACAACAATTTTTAAAATCCTACACGATCATCTCGGCATGTCTAAGGTCAGCGCAAGATGGGTGCCGAGAATGCTCACGCCGCCGCAAAAACAACAGCGCGTAGAGTGTTCGCATGCATTTTTGAACCTCTGTAATGAAGACAAGGATGGTGTATTGAGTGGAATTGTTACTGGAGACGAAACTTGGGTTCATCATTATGAACCTGAGTCCAAACAAGACTCTATGCAGTGGCATAAAAAGGGCACAGCACCTCCCAAGAAATTTAAAGTGTCACAATCAGCTGGGAAACTCATGGCAACGGTATTTTGGGACTCGGAAGGAATATTGTTGATTGATTATAAAGATAAAGGTGTTTCTATAACCGGAGAATATTACGCTTCAATATTAGAGCGACTAAAAGAAGCCATTAAAGAGAAAAGATGGGGAAAATTGACAAAAGGTGTTCTGCTTTTGCACGACAATGCGCCCGTCCACAAGAGCCGCGTTGCGTTAGCTGCCCTGCATAAGGTGGGCTTCGAAATTGTGAATCACCCACCCTACAGCCCAGACCTGGCCCCGAGTGATTATTACCTGTTTCCGAAAATGAAAAAAGAGCTGCGGGGTAAAAAATTTACTGCCGATGATGAAGTCAAGGAGGCAGTTTCGGCGTATTTTGCAGATAAAGAGAAATCATTTTTTTATGAGGGTATAAATAAATTAATTGAAAGATGTGAAAAATGTATCCGTCTTGCAGGTGAATATATTGAAAAAGAAAAATAATTTGGTTTTTTTATTTCCACCCCTTGTGCCCCATTCCGCGAATATAAAAACGCTCCCTCGTATATGACAACTGTTTCACCACACAGTGGCCTTTCAGATGTTAAAGTAAACAAAATTTTGACGTATGATGTAGAACTTTAAGTGAATCATATTTTATACAATATGTAACTAGAATAAGTTAGAAAAGTCGGGGAAGGCATTTTCTTCTGGGATATTAAACTTATTTAATAACAGTGAATCTTTTACTTCAGTTTAGTATTTTTCAACATTGTAATAAATTTAGTTTATGTCCTTTGCATTCTATATGCATTACATGATATTCAAAATGTAGCCTATGGTTATTATTAATTAAACGACGCGAAAAAGAACCATTTTTTTAAAATTTGTTTGAGTTAGTGTTCTGACATACGTTTTGAAAGTTCTTCCCATTTGATAGATATAAGCACCTAGACATGTATTACATATTAATGTAAAGACTTCTAACTTCTCCTATTGTGCCTTTGGTCTTTGTTATTTTTGATGTATTTTACAAGAAAATTATTAGATTTAAATGCTAAAGGGTTTTCTAATAGGGACTTGACAACTTTTAATTCAATTTGTGGACGCACCCTTTCACTAATCATCGAACTGTCACTCTCAATTTATTCAGTAAACTTAACATTTTCATCATGGTAAAGTACACGAACGAACAACGTCTGCAAATTATAAAAATTTACTACAGAAATTCGGAGTCGGTGACCGCTGCTTTAAGAGCGTTAACTCCGATTTTCGGTCGCAATTCTCGCCCTAGTAGACAGGCAGTAACAAGTTTAGTTCAAAAATTTGAGTCTACATATTCGTTGTGTGATGTTGCCGTGCCAGTGAGACAACGGGTTGGTCGAAGTGTCGAAAATATCGCTGCCGTTGAAACGTCCGTAGCAAATGATCCAAATCAGTCAATTCCACGGCATTCTCCAGAGTTGGGCATTGCCCAGACCACTTTATGGCGAATTTTTCGTAAGGATCTTGGTTTACACCCATACAAGATCAAGCTGACTCAAGAATTGAAGCCGATGGACCATTTAAAGCAACGTACGTTCTCCGATTGGGCTCTGGAAAAGCAAAATCATTTTCAGTGACGAAGCTCATTTTTGGCTCAATGGGTTCGTCAATAAGCAAAATATGCGTTATTGGTCGGGTGAAAATCCACATGTGCTTCATGAAACACCACTTCATCCACAAAAAATAACTGTTTGGTGCGGTTGCATGCCGACGGCGTCATAGGACTATATTTTTTCGTCGACGATAGTGATCGTCACGTTACTGTGAATGGTAATCGTTATCGCGCCATGATTACCGATTATTTTTGGCCCGAATTGGAAGATATGGACTTGGACAACATGTGGTTTCAGCAGGACGGTGCCACAAGCCACACAGCACACGTTACAATCGATTTATTGAAGAGTAAGTTTGATGAGCGTTTTATCTCAAGAAATGCACCAGTCGATCGGCCGCCTCGTTCGTGCTATTTAACGCCTCTAGACTTTTTTCTTTGGGGCTACGTCAAGTCATTGGTCTATGCTAGTAAGCCGACAACGTTGGAAGAGCTCAGAGCCAACATTGAACGCGAAATAGCAGCCGTTTCGGCCGAATTGTTTGGCCGAGTCATCGAAAATTGGGTCCAACGAGCCGACCGCTGCAAACGTGCCCGCGGTGGCCATATGAACAAAGTCGAGTTCCATTCATAAATGTTTTGATTGTACTTCAATCCGACAATAAAGTTTTTGAAATATCTCAAATGGTCTGCATTTTATTTTGAAAGAAAGTTGTCAAGACCTTATTGGAAAACCCTTTACTAAGACATTTTGTAATTGCCTTGTATTTTTTCAGAAAATTACAGATTCTGTTCACATAACCGACAATGCTCCGTCAACAGTTGAAATAAAATACAAAAACAACAAATGTAGCAACCCAACTTTTTGTAGCGACGTTCATATAAACGAAGTTATTGAATTCACCGCTGAAATAAAGCCTTTGGAATGCCTTCCAGAGTCTACTGTGCATCAAATTCTCATTAAACCGGAAGGTCTTAATGAAGAATTATTTCTCGAATTGCATGTAAAATGTGAATGTGCTTGTGATAGTCCCGACTCTACAGATTATGTTGTTAATTCGCCAGAATGTAGCAACAGAGGTGATGAAATTTGCGGTGTTTGTAAATGCAAAGAGGGAAATTTTGGTTATAAATGTGAATGTGATAGTACCACTGCGGACATCACGAACGTTTCCAATTGCAGGATGGATAATGCTTCAGAAATATGCTCGGGAATAGGAACATGTAAATGCAATACATGTATTTGTGAAAATCCAGATCGAATATATGGAAAATACTGCGAATGTGATAGAGAATCTTGTAAGAAAGTACAAGGTCAGAAGTGCAGTGGTAATGATCATGGCATATGCGACTGTGGACGTTGTCATTGTTTAGCTGGATGGACTGGTGAGGCTTGTGAATGTTCCACTAGTACCACAAGTTGTATGGTTCAAAGTGATGATAAAAATGCGTGTTCGGGGCAAGGAACGTGTGTTTGCGGCGAATGTCAATGCGAAAATAAGTATTTTGGAAAATATTGTGAAGAATGCCCATCTTGTCCTGGACAAAGGTTTGTAATACTCGCGGTTTTGTGTAATAGTGACTCATTGCAAAAGTTTTGATAAGATTTTATGTAAATTAAATACAAAATTAACAAAACAATATTTCAAAAAATTAGATCATTTCTATAATTTCTGTTAACATTTCTTAACCAAACTGACAGTATTCGAATAAGTAATATAAAAAAGGAATTTATGTGATTTTACAGCTTTTAAGGATGTAAAATGTTTTTCAATTAAATTCTTTTGTAATGAACGAAAAAGATAAATTCTAATAGGGTTAGACCGAAATGATAGTGATGATTGATAAGAAAATCTATATTATATTAGCCAAACTTGGACCTTTCTTCAAATTGTCTGATTTAGCTGATTTAATGAATAACAATATCTATCCAAATTGAAGATTCTTCAACGTAAGGATTGAAACATACACACAGTCGAACTCCTTAATGTACCTCTCGTTGTTGATGTGTCACAACTTAATCTTTAGGACTTCTTCAAGGCTGTATTGTCAATATGTTATTAACTAATTTGTAGTTTGCATAATAAGAACTGCAGGCTAATATTTCTACCAAGAAAAAGATAGATTTCGTTACATATTACATGCTGATACTCTATTATTTAATATGGCTTTTAGTATGCGTTATTTTTTAAAATAGCCTCACAGAGATTTCTGATACTTGCGATTAAACTTTATACAAAGGGTACCAGGAAAGTTTTGCAATACAGCTTTGTTTATTTAATTTTTTAAAAGTAATTTCCTCTACACTTAATTCACCTCTCCATCCTCTGAAACCAATCTTTAAACCAGTTCTGCCAAGTTTCACTAGGGAGTAAAGCACACTTGTTATCCCAAGCCTGCAGAAGGTCCTCGTCACTGGAAAACCGCCTCCCTTTTAGCTTCATTTTCATATGCGGGAACAGTGCAAAGCCGCGGCGAGCAAGATCTGGACTGTAGGGAGGGTGCTCGAGAAGTTTCAATCCTGTGGTGGTCAAATATTCGGTGCTGGCTTTGGCGCGGTGAGCTGGAGCATTATCGTGATGAAGGAAATATGTGTCCATTCTTCACTTTGGCCGCAGGTTCTTCATAGATCTAATGACTTTAGACAGACACTGTTCAGTATACCACTTAGCTGTGACTGTCTTGTGTACGTCCAAAACGACGCGTTCCACAATTCCACTCAATTTGAAAAATACAGCTATCATTTTCTTCTTTAGAGATTGGGATTTTCTGACAACTACGGGTGTATTTTCATCATCGAAGACCAAAATTTTGTTTTGAGCTTTGGTCAGCACATCGTAATAGTACAGCCAAGTCTCGTCACCTGTCACGATGTTGTTCACATATCGAGATTGTCCCTTATTAAACTTTTTTAGCAAGCATCTTCCGGCACCCAGTCACACGTCGTGTCATCTGCTCTTCGGTCAGTCGATGCGGCACCCAGAGAGAACAAAGTTTCTTCACGTGAAAATGATCATGCAAAATCGAACGAATTGCTGGTGCATTTACGCCTGAAGTACCCTCTATCTGTTGGTAGGTCACTCGCCTGTCCTCGCCAAGCATTTTCCTCACAGTAGTAACCTTTTCCTTCGTACCTGACGTTCATAGCCTTTCCGGCCTCTTAGCATCCTCCGTAGTCAAATTTTCCCTTTGAAATTCTCTATACTACCTGAATATCGTTGTGCGATGTGGACAAACATCACCTAGTGCAAGAGTCATTTCTTCGAAGCACTGGTCTATGTTTAAACCACGCACGAAATTATAATGCAAAACTGGCCTTATCTCATTTCGTGACCACGATGCCATCGCAAGCACTTTACACTCTCACTGCTAATGAATAAGTGAGCCCATCGACATGGCGCGGCGGCTACTATGCACATATGAACATTTCTCAATATGCAGCAACAAGCAGTTTCCTACGATTCATTGTTGCGTCATATTGCAAAACTTTCCTAGTACCCTTTGTTGTCTGCGAAGTTTCTGCTTCATAAGAGCCCAACATCGTTTTCTTGTCGTATACAATCTGCATTACGTTTAAACTGCACTCCTATTAATCTTCTTTTTTGCTACAATTTTATCATAAATTTTACGTTTAAAATATAGGGTAAACACGCACAAAGTTCCGAAACGTGTGTTAAAACACTCCAGACATGAATCTTCATAGGTGTTTTGCAGTGCGTTGTTGTGTATAATACCCTATTTATCATTTAATCATGCTCTTTTTCCGGCTGATGAAGTCCAGAAAGATAATTAATCTGTAAATGCAATGCCGAACTAAACTCTACTGGAATTTTCTTGTACCCAGATAATGAGCGCTTGTTGGTGTTTATCCAACAGACACGGTTTAATAATCGTGGTACAGACTGTATTTAAAATATCGCTTAGATAACACGATCTTAGTTTATCACGCAAATCAAATTTGTCACATTTGAATTGTGTGCATTGCTTGAATATTCTTATTTAATGTTTTTTTTACGGCAATTGTAAATCACAGAATATAGTATCGTAGTTTTTTCAGTAATTATTCATTAATTGAATAATCTATACCTGCACATATTTTTTTCAAGACTTTTGCAATGATGCAATATAAATAAAGCATCAATTCCATCTATATCATCCAACGTAATTTTTTTGTTCTTATGACTTTTTGGTAACATAATTCCTAAGCAAAATGAAATACATATAATCGTTTTAAAATTTCAGTTAAACATTAGTCGACAATTGGGTTTAAAATTTTTATTACTAGACGTATTTTATATTTGTATTATGCAATAAATAGAATTCCAAGACAATAATAGATTACGAAAATATAAGACCACCCATTTTATTCTATCGAATTATATTTTAGTGCTGCTTATTAATATTTATATTCGTATTATCTATTATTATGTAATTGTTCTATTACTTAAATATTATAAGAATCATCGAAAAACGTATACGATGGTCGTTCTCTTTCTTATGAGTCTTTCTAGCAAACTATAATATTTTGCTACATACTATCTGCTTCTGTGTTTCCGGGCTGGAACCGCGTCACTAGTATATCTGCCGACGTTTCACGTGGACCACGACCGCGGAAGTCTACGTACCAAAATTTTGCTACATATTTTATAACATTTTAACTTACTTATTTGCAAGCGACAATTGAAAAATATGCTTGCGTATTTGTAAACAACGAAGGTTTAAAATAATCATTTGATCAAGAAGTTATGGAACTGAACAAAGAACATTATCGAACTGTAATTTTTTACAATTTCAAATGCAGATTAAGCCGTAAGAAAGGTGTTGACAAAGTCGATCGGGTATTTGGTGACAAGTCATATTTGTTAACTGCCGTAAAGTGGTGGTATAATGAATTCCTACGTAGTATTATTACCTCGTCCTTTAATTGGGTAATAAATAATAAAGGCTAATATTATTGAATGGAAAAATGTTTATTTGCATATGATGGTTAGTAAATTTATTACGAGCGCGTGTCCGGCTAGCTGAAGGGCTGTAATAAATGCAAATAAAAAATAAGTAAAGTAATGTAAGGAGTTAATAATTAGTAAGTTTACAATGAACATCAAAAGTCCAGCACGTGCGCCAAGCTATTAGTGTAAATAAAATAATAGGATTGCCTTTAAAATTTTATTCACTAATTTAATTTAATTCTTTAAACTTAAGTATATTAAACAAAGATAATTAATAAGATCGAGAGCAACAAATAGAACAAGATAAGCGTAATGGCAAAGCTGTAATAAAAGTAAATCTAAAGATATTAAGCTGTTTAATAAAATATAAAAAGTGTTAGATTAAAATATGTATCGGACGATACGTAAAGTACTTGCGGTTTGTGTGTGTATACTCTAGGCCAGGATGTTAGGTACATTTTGCGGTCGCAAAATAACCACGTGGACACTGCGTTAAAAACTTAACCTCGCCCAAGTGATGCGTGTGGACTTGGTCATGGCTGGAGAAGAAGTCTCTGTGTTTTACACGCCGGGGCTTTTAAGAGACAACCCGTAGGCTAAGGGGTAGGTGGTGGCTAAGGTGGTCATGTTTGAATCAACCAATAGGAAAAGAGAATAGGCACGCTAGAAATTGGCGCGCTAAAAGATTTGCGTAAATTAAAAGTGTGATGTCAATATCAATACAAGTAGCAAGCAGATAGATATCTAGACAGAATAATAGACATGTATTCTGTGTGAAAAATAGAAGGATTAATATTTGAATCTCTATTGCATTTAGATATCAATATGCGAAATTAATATTAAATGTGATTTAATGAAAAGTTACCAAGTTCTAGGTATTCGGCTCCCTAGAAAACGACGACAGTTTGTTTTATTACAGCCTGGCCGTACGTGACGAAAACGAAAGATTCCTGCATTTGTATATATCACAAAATGGTCAAACTACATAATAATTTATGTAAAAAACATGATATACAAATTATTATATATACAGAGCGTAACAGTATATTTTCCTTAAGTGACGGGTTTCGAGTTCAAGAAAACTGGAATGTCACAAAAAGTCCTAAAGATTGGTGTTAAGCAATTAATCTTACACAAACATTTAAAGGTATGTAAGTTTCAATAACAGTCGCGTCTAGTATACACCGTTATTACAAGTAATTAAACTTGGGTATACTGCAAATAATTCCAAAAAAAGAAACAACCAGCAGTTTAGATCTTCGAAAATTAGTTCGTTCGAACAAAAGTTATTCGACAAAAAGATTATTACAATGTTTCTGGGATTAATTGACACGTTTCTACCATAGTTGTCAACGAAATACTTGGGTTAGTATTAGTATAACATTGACTTTACTGTTTTCATTTGATGAAATTAATTATTTTGCTGTACTCTAAACGGCATTAAAGATCTGTCTTGATATGTTGTAAACATTAGAGCAATGCTGCTTACAGTACAAACAGCATTACTCTACTGTTTTTATGAAGATAAGTCTTTAATTAAAACACAAAAGCAACAAAAAATCATAAATAAATAGTCGATAACAACGATAAATGATAGATACAAATAAACATATATGTTAATACGAAAAAGCGTCACCAATATATGATCAAAATGTTCCAATCTAAGGATTTTTATACTACCAACTAAACATCAAATTACTGACGGTGTAGCGTACCACATTATTACAACTGATGAAACTTGAGTATACTCTTAAGATCTCGAATAACGAACAATCGGTAGTTTGGAAAAAAAACGTTCAAGAAAAAAGCCGATACAAAAAGAATGGTGGTCACTTTTCTTGTGATTTATGGACATGTTTTCATTGTGACGCTGGAAAATCGTCGCATTGTTAATGTAGAATTGTACACTATAGCTTTTTTGTCTTAAGTTCTTCAATCGACCAAGGGAAAGAATTTTCTAGCACGTAACATTCGGACTCACACTGCTGCTCGAATGATCGAATTTTTGAATGTCCAAAACATTGGAATAATATCGTTAATAATCATTTACTCTATAGTCTAATTATTCCTAATTATTTCTTTTCATGGATGCAAAAATATGGAAAAAAATACTTTGAAAAATGATAAATAAATGTGATTGGTCGAATAATTGTGTATTACTTTCCTGTGCTCAGCAACAAAAGAACAGCCTTCGTATTTATAATAATCGAAAGTCTATAGTTTTCATGTAAATTCTCTTGACCATCGCTTCTAATTTATACTTTAAAAATAATAACAATTTCAAATTAATACGATATATATTTCCTAATATACAGGTGTGAAATGTTACTAGGATGTGTTGAACCCCAACTGTCTAATTCAAACAACGTAAATGAAAATGTCAGTAATTCAAATTGCTCAAAGTTCGACATTAAATTAGTGGACAAAATCGATGAAGAAAGCGAAAATGAAAACATTAAGATTTGTAGAGAAATGGACCAAGCGGGTTGCACGATTATATTTAAGTATACATATAATGCCGATACAGATATTGCTATTGAAGTTCTTAAGGAAAGAATGTGTCCGAAGCCTTTAGATGTGGCAGGTAAATATTTTATATTTTATATTAAGAACGTCATCCACCAATTGATCTATGAAAGCGCTGTGCAATGTTGCCATATTTTTGCGTTAGGATTAATTTTTTGCTTTCTAATTTGTTTTATTAATATTTCACATTCCACATATACGCAAATATTTTTCATTTGGATAATTCATTTCAAAATTTGATAATTTATTTAACTATCTATAATTTGCTGTTGCAGGATAGCAAATTTAGTGAATTTTAACTTTTCATTATTGAGACTTATTATAGGAAGTCATAATATAATTACATTTATGATTATGAAGTTATGCTTTAACTTACCTCTTAAATAAACTAGTAAAAAAGTATCGAATATGGCACCACTATAAAGTATCAGTTGGTATTCTATTCTTTAAGTATATCAGAAAATGAAACGATGATTAACAATTGGCTTTTGTTTATTCGCATTTCTTAGTGTTCCTGAAAGTTCTACCGTATTTTTTTTTAATCAGAAAGCAGGTAGGTCATTAAAATATTTCTAAGAAACTCATGGTTGGTATGTGGATTGTCTTTTAAGCTTTGCTTAGTGGCATATAGAGGGCGCCACTAATCAAACGTCGGTACTAAAAATTAACCTGCATCTTTAATTAACCTACATCTAAAGTTTCAGTGCGATACCTGTAGTGTTGTAGCTACAACGAACTGTCAAAAGTTACAAGTTGAAAAATGGAATTAAATCGATATTATCGAGGAATAATTTTTTATAATTTTCGAAGTCAATTAGAAGACAACAAGAATGCCTCGCCGAGTTGGTTTCTGTTTTCGGCAATGAAGCACCACATCAGTCAACAATTTATTGTTGGTATGGAGAATTCAAACGTGGACGGATTAGTCTTACGACAATCCAAGAGCAAGTTCACCAAAAATAGCAGTCAGTGTGCGCAAGATCATCAACGAAGATCGACATGGAATATATCGCCATATTGAAGGATCATTGGGAATTTCAAAGACCCTAATTTAAAAAATTCTGCATAGAGAATTGCGTGTAAAAAAATTAGTTTCCCGTTGGATACCGCATTTGTTGACCGAAGAACAGAAAGCAGCTAGATTGAATTGGTGTTGAAAAACTCTAGATCGGTTCAACGCCGGAAACTTTAAAAACGTGTACGAAATTGTCAGTGGTGATGAATCTTGGATTTACGAGCCAGAAAATAAATGCCAGTCTTCTGTTTGGGTGTTCTAAGGTGAAGAAAAGACACAAGTCATGCGTTCTCGAAATGTCTTCAAAGAGATGGTCGCGACAATTGTCTTGAAAGCAGGTCATGTAGCAACAATTCCTCTACAAGATCAAAGAACTGTCACTGCTGATTGGTAAGAAACCATTTCTTTGCCGCAAGTCATCGTTGAACTTCGAAAAACCAACCCTGAACGACGAATCATCCTTAATCAAGACAATGCAGGTTCGCACACAGCACGCAAGACAATTGAATTTTTAACGCAAAAAAACGTCAGCCCATCCTCCGTACAGTCCGGACCTAAGTCGCAACGATTTCTTTACCTTTCTGAAAATCAAGAACCGATCAAAAGTTCCAGTCGTCAGAAGGAGCAGTCAATGGCCTTCAAAAACGCAATTTTGACTGTACCAACAAACGAGTGGAATAACTGCATCCAGAGTTGTTTCGAGAGCATGCGAACGTGCATTAATGGAGAATACTTCGAAAGACAATGAAGTTTTTAAAAGCGATCTACTATCTTATTCCAGTTTTATATGCAAAACTTATAAGACAATCCACGTAGTACATCTATTATGCAAAATCCATATGGTAGTTGTTTGTGTGCCCTACGTTTGTTTACAAATGAAATAGATACTTGTAGATAAAATTCATTTGAGGCATGAATTTTCAAAGGAAAACAATGTGTTTGTGATGACGAAAAAGTTTGTGCAATATTTTTAGAGAAAAATGAACAAATATAGTTAGGAAAGGTGAATTAAGTTCAGTTAATAAATCTTATTTCAGTTTATCTTTGAAGGTTAGTAATAACGTTTTGCGATAAGAATTGATACAAAATTTGTACTCAACATTAGTAGTGTTGAGAAATATTGCAGTACCGCATTCGACAATTCTGAAACTTGCTTATAATTTAGGATTTATTTTGCATTATGTGAAGTGAGTGATGAATGGGTTAATAGATATTAATACATGTAAATGGATCGGGTTGAAATTTCATCAATATTAGTGCGGAATGGAAACCTTTTTCAAGTACAGGATTATAAGATATGTAATCATGAAAGGAGAAGAGTATATGTACAACCCGGGCGATCAGTTGCAGCAATTGCGAACTGAAGATATATCAAAAGAAGAGAAGTTAATTTCGGGAGGACTTGGTCAAATGCTTTAAACATTTGCGACGGAGAGATATTATTAACTCTGTTAACAGTTGATAAATTTGGATGCAGTAGTCAAAGGAAACTGGCTGTAATTGGTCAATAGGAAAGTAATTATTTTCAACCTGATAACGATAAATTACACGTTTCTTTAGTAAGTCAAAGAACGTTGGAAAGTGTTACCATATCAACCAAACAGTGCAAAGTCGTATGAAATAAGATATGGACGTAATGGATTTTGCAGCACCTTTAACCATAATCTTGCTGAATATTCGGTGCAGGCGTTGAAGCGATGGGTCGGAGTGTTATTGTGTTGGAAAAGCAGGTATCTGGTCTCAAGCGAGGATGACTGTTTTTGAGTGTTTTGCTTCAACTCTGTATAATGACTTTACAATTACTCTCACGATGAGAATTACATATATTATTTTCCTCTTAACGGATTAATTTTTGTATGGACAAGGGCTTTGTGCATATGCATCTGGTGGAATTATGAAACGCGGTGTGCCATTTGTTTGACAATTAAGGCATTGTCCAAAGGAAATAAGCTTTCCTTACTTGAAGGTATTTGTGTAAAATCGTGTGAATTACCGAAAGGAAACAAGCTTTCCTTACTTGAAGATGTTTATGCAAAACGGTGTGAATTACCGAATGGTTAGATATTCTTGCAAAAACTTATGTGCTTATCGGGTTCAAAGGTCTTTCTGAAACTATCAATGTTCTCCCAAATGACGATCAAGCGCGGAACGTGGAGCGTTCTGACCTAGGAACATTCTCCATGAATATAGTCGATTTTCCATTTCCTCGAAGCCTTGATCAATTTTCAATATCCTGAAGTTATTACAGCATGCAACAATCGGTTGCCCCATATTGCAAAAGCTTTTGTAGTACAAATAATGGGGCCGAATATTCGCGAATTATTAAATAAATATGTTTGAAATTGCCATTTAGGCTCGTATTATTTAAAAGAATGCGACAGAACTTTTCGATAGATGTAATGGCTTACAGTTCAAGAAAAATCACAAAGTATTTGTAACTAATCACACTAAGTAAATATGCTTAGTTATTTCTGTAAGAGACTAACTATATGCCCGCCTAATAAGTAGAATATTTAGACGTCATCTTTATTTTAGTTAAACTCCCTTAAATTTGTTAATTCATTCGTTTTCAAGAGTAATATGGTTTAGAGATAATTTTTTAAATCAATTACTATAAAAATATAAAATTCTCGTTTTCTATAACTAAAATAAATTTACATTTCAGCTATTGTCGCTATTATAATATTCAGTGTACTAATTGGCGGTCTAATTATATTAGCAATTTGGAAGTTATTCATTCACTTGCACGATAGCAGGGAATATGCAAAGTTTTTACAAAGTGTAGATCATGGAACATGGAATGAGAGTAACCCACTTTATCAAAAAGCCTCCACCACCGTCATTAATCCTATGTATGGCATAAATTGATTAAAATAATTTCATTTTCTGTAATTCTGAGTTTATTCATTAATTCTTATTAAGAGTTGCTGTATTCGCCACGACAAACTACATCCATTTAATTTCAATAATTAAACAGATGTATATACATGCTTACTTAAACATAAGTAAGGTTTAGACTGTTTTCGTTTTCTTTTATAGACTGATTGTTGTTACATATTTAAAGTAGCACAACTTGTAATACAATGTCAATAAATATTAAGCAAATTTATATGTAGTTTGAAGTATGTATTTTTACTAACGATAAAGTTCGTGATTAATTAATAACAAACCAGTTAAGTTAGAACGTCAGCTGTGTAGGGCTTGTAATGCTGTAGCTCTGATTAAATTTTATAAAACTTATTAAGCAACAACCAAAAATAAAATAGTATTTTTGTTTATGTGTTAACTAACACAGAATTACATTACATTTTCAACTTATATGAATGAATTTCCAGTTTCCAGATTGACAAATTTTTAGCTCAGTTCGAATTACCAGACAATGTATGATACCTAATTTTAATCGACAGCTATTTATATCGTATATCGGGCTGCTAATATTATAGCACGGCAGATAATGGCAAACTTTTTCATGTTTGCTAACCGGTTGAGGTTATTGTGATTTGAGTTTACGTTCAGTGTTTTAATGAATTTTTAAAAATCTCTTTTTAAGATGGAGATTTGGAGAAAAAATTTAATGGCCTACGTATATATGAATTTTAAATCAAATTGGTAAGCAAAAACATCTTAGAAAAGAAAGTTTAACAACGTAATTTATATACAAGCTTTTTTTTTTGTTTTATTGGAGTCATGAGGTATTTCATTGCTTCGGCAGGGGGTTTTTAATTGGTTGATACCAAAAAAACAATATAGGTGTAATAATGCAACAGATATTGAATAAAATCACAAAATTAACACATAACATGGAAATATTCCGCAGAAATAAAGTAAATAAAATAAAATTTAAATGAGTATTCAAAATGATATGCCTTATTTTGGAGAATTCTATGTACCCATATATATATACATACAGAAAGAGAAAGAGAGAGTTCATAATAGTTCTAGATTTAGATTATAGCTACAATGGTACTTTAACCCATCTCACTTAATATTATTTGCTATGTAAAAAATTATTAAAACGTAAAGCAACTAAACTTTAGTTAACAGTTAAAAGAAGAGCTAACAAAGATATTAATGGTACGTCATATAATACAAGTAAAATGTTTCTTAATTTAGCCATCAAAGAAATTACTGTCTGTACATATTGAACAATCTGACGGTAATTATTGATACAAAAGTAACCGCTGACCGTATATATTGAAAGAAGAAGAAGAAAATGTAAATGGCGTTAATAAAAGACATACCTTCGTTAGTGGGCGGATTTCAAAAGATTTTTTCCGAGGGTGTATATTTTTTAAAATTGTCAACTGACTGATGATTAAACTCTTCTAAAATTTTGTCCCTCAGCAGAGGAGTCTCAACTCGGTGGGAGTATTGTGAGGCTATTCTGCTTGGAAGTTCGATAATTAGTGAAGTATATATA
Source organism: Dermolepida albohirtum (assembly GCA_031893035.1). Taxonomy (NCBI): domain Eukaryota; kingdom Metazoa; phylum Arthropoda; class Insecta; order Coleoptera; family Scarabaeidae; genus Dermolepida; species Dermolepida albohirtum. Next base: position 67,564 of record JAVIWB010005091.1, read on the forward strand.
TAGTTGGAATTATCGTACAGTGCTATTGAGATGCAATATCAGGTAATTATAGTTATTGTTAGATAAAATTGGTTCCATCATATTATTTAGAGAATATATGCAAATGCAATACCTATTTGAATTATAAACCTTCTTAAGAATAAGGTAATAATAATAATAATAATTTATTGATGTATATGTACATACACACGTCATTACATAATATAAATAAATAAAAACACAAAAAAGAAAACCTTTGTGGCTCACAATTAATACGCCACCAAACACGTTAAAACCCGTAAGATTTATACAAAACACCAGAGTAACAATGAAAACAAAAAAACACAAAAATGGCAATGTCAAAATTTATATTTCAGAAAGTCATTTACTGAATAGAAACAGTTCTCCACCAGCACTGTTTTTATTAATCTTTTGAGACTAATCCATGGTAGGTTCTTAAACCTATAAGGTCAAGCATTGTATATCTTCACGGCCATGTAATTTGAACTTAGCTGACTTTTCCCAATGCGATGATACGGTATGACCAAACTACTCTGGTTTCGTGTTTCATATCCGTGAAAATCACCATTTTTGCAGAACTTATCTGGCGACTTATGAACAAACTCCAGGCAAGCAAGTATATACAAGGATGGGAGGGTCAGTATTTTGTGTTTTCTGAATAGATTTACACAACTTGTGGTATTAGATACACCACTAAGGGCTCTGATCGCACTCTTTTGAATACTGAAAACCGACTCAGCCGCGCCAGACGCGCCCCACATCAATAGGCCATACATGGCCCTTCCTCGAAAATTTGCATAGTACACAGTCCTAGCCGCCTTGGGTGTAGCCACTAGTTTTTGTGGCACTCCCAAGTCAGGTTGCTCGCAATCAGCAGGCCCAGAAACTTAATGTTCACTTTGGGCTCCCCTTGTAGTTATTGTCAGCCGTAGGGTTTTGTTATGATTTAATTTCATAAGATTGCTACTAAATCACTCGCTTGCCTCCTCCAATGCAGTCTCCATATAAGCCTCTGCAACTTTCTTGCACTGGGCAAGCACTATTCTGGACGTATCATCTGCAAACTGGGTGGCTCGACCCACGGTGACATTATGGGGCATATCATTGACATAGATTAGAAACAGAAGAGGCCCCAGAGACCCCTGTGGAACCCCCCGATCAATTGGCGCTGCATCCGAGAGCCGATCATTCCAGTATATCTTTTGTCTTCTGTTTGCCAAATACGAACCGATCAGCTTATTTCCTTGTCCTCTAACTCCATACATGTTTAACTTTTCCAGAAGTATCCCATGGTCCATTGTATCAAAAGTCTTACTCAGGT
>JAVIWB010005094.1:0-68282 GCA_031893035.1 Dermolepida albohirtum
TAGTCCATTCGATCAGTTCAATTTTTGACTACTTTTTCCAATAAATCTGACCGTATGGCGTCAATGGTGGCTTGAATATTGGGTTCCAATGCTGCAAGAGTTCCTGGTTTGTCGGCATAAACTAATGACTTAACATAGCCCCATAAAAAGTAATCCAGAGGCGTTAAATCGCACGAACGAGGGGGCCAATGAACAGCACGGCCACTTCTGGAAATACAGTTGTCACCAAATTGTTTTGCAATAAATCGATTATTAAGCGCGCTGTATGGCAGGTTGCGGTGTCTTGTTGGAATCAAATCTCGTCGATGTTTAGCTGATTAATTTTTGGCTCGATAACGCTCGCCAAGGAAAAAGGCCAACAAGTTGAGAACGACGACGAATCGACATTTCGGCGTCTTCTTCAATACTTCGCGCTACGGCAGCAATATTCTCTTCGGTACACACATTTCTTTGCTTTATTGATGGTTTTGAATCGAGAAGAGTAAAATTAGTGGATTAGTCCATTGTCGATTATGTTGACAGTAAAAAAATGTGCTCTATAAACTTCGCGAACAGATTTATTTTTTTCGAAGCAAATTTCCACAATTTGGAAGCGTTGTTCTGGCGCTAAACGATTCATGATGACTTGCCAAACCTTACTGAACAGAAATAATAATAATAATAATAATAATAATAATAATAATAATAATAGTTTATTTCCAAAAAGAAAAGAAAGAAGTATATAAATTTAACCTTACAATAAGTCAAAAATACAATTTCAATAATTCTTATTTCCCTCTTCCCCCCCCCCCCCCCCCCTGAAAATCACAGGGTGCATATCAACTTCAAACAAAGTTGTTCTTCCTATGGCACCCTGAGACTAACAACAAATTGACAAAAAGAAAATGCCTAGAAACTAACTTAACCTAAAATTCTGTAAGTAAATATAAGTAATATATACAAAAATAAAAAAAGAAAAAAAAAATAAAAAAAAACTTTTCAATGATACACAACAAATTGAACTCAAATAATTAAGTCAAGATGAAGCGAAGACAACACACAGCTATCTGGACAACAACTCCTGCTTCAAGAGAAATCTAAAACGTTGAAGGGAGAAGCACTTAAATTTACTAGGCACAGCATTGTAGACCTTGGCAATCTGATACGAATACGAGCGCTCATATAATGTCGTTCTATGCACAGGAGGAGTGAGTGTGCGCCCAAATCTCAAGTTTAATGTGTGCACATCCGTTCTAAATATAATTTTATTATATAAGTACGCAGGCCGCCCACACATCACGATTCTATGAAACAGAGTGGCCATCTGCAAGGTTCGTCTGTCTCTCATATTTAACCATCCGGCCACACTCAATTTGTGCGTGATGTGGTCAAATTTCTTTACACCGAATATCAATCTGAGACAAGAATTCTGGACTCTCTGAATACGTGAGACAGAATTAGCATTTAAACATGGACCATACAACTCACAGCCAAACGAAAAATGCGACAACACCAACGAGTCGCACAGGCTACGCTTGGTGTCAATCGCAAGACAGTGCCTATGGGGGAATATTAACTTTAAATTGACGTAGGCACGTCTAACACATTGAAGAACATGCGTTTCAAATCTCAGTTGAGTGTCCAAAACAACTCCTAAGTTTTTCGACTCAGATTGAACAGGTAAGTCTACACCTGCAATATTAAGATTTACATTACCTTGAAGCAAGGAAACACCACTCCTATTTCCGAAGAGGAGAACCACTGTCTTTGAAGGATTCAAGACAGGTGCATGCCGAGATGAAAACTCTGAAATCGAATTCAGGTCACAATTAATATGCTGTATAGCCGCCAGATTATCAGCGATAGAAAATGAGTGATAGATCTGAATATCATCAGCATACATATGCACTCTACAATGCCTCAGACTCGTATGAAAAAAGGCGGTATAAATAGTAAATAGAAGAGGACCCAATACTGAGCCCTGTGGAATGCCACGAGTAATAGACCTGTAATGGGAAGATTTTCCATTCAGTGAGACACACTGGATCCTACCACTCAAATAATAAGTAAGCATCTTAACAGCCGATTGCGATAACCCGACATAATTCAAAATAGAGAAGAGAAGCTCATGATCAAGGGTATCAAAGGCTCGACTAAAATCCAACAAGGTAAGAACAGAGACTTTACCAGCATCAGCAGCAGCGAGCAGATCATCAGAGACCTCAAGCAGAGCAGTCGTACAACTGTGCCCCGCACGAAAGCCCGACTGAAAGTCAGGCAAGACCTTATTCATTTCTAAGAAATCCCTCAACTGGCAATTCATAATTTTTTCTATGATTTTAGAAATAACTGGCAGGATACTTATCGGACGCAAGTCCTTGAAATTTGACGGATTCGAAGACTTCGGAACAGGCCGTACGATAGCCCTCGTCCATAATAAAGAAAAGTAATTTTCAACTAAACATGAATTAATTATATGTAGTAAGTAGGGAAGAATGACAGGGCAGGACAATTTTATCATATCAATTGTTAAGGTATCCCAACCAGGAGTACCGCCTTTCATTCCTGAAATTATATTACGTAGTTCAATTTCTTGAATGGGTTTAAAATGAAATTCTTCGCAAGATCTATTAAATTTATTCGAGTTATAGAAGACCTTTAAGTCAGGATCAGCAACACCATTCGGAACACTGTCTAGAAAGTAATCATTGATAGCTGTGACATCCTGCAAAGCGAGGGGAATACCTTCAGACTTACCTCCCAAATTAAGCTTCCTCAGCATTTTCCACATATCCTTAGTCGTTTTTTTTGTGAGTTCATAATTAAAATAAGCCTTCTTTTCCATATGAACCGCCTTCGTTGTGTAATTTCTTAAACTTTTATAATAATTCCAATGACTGTTTAATCGACTTTTCCTGAATCTAGCAAGAGCGCCATCGCGCAGCTGCATCATTAGCCTCACATTATCAGTGATCCACGGCGGAGATATCTTAGTAACCCTCACAGTATGAATCGGAGCATACCTGTCGAATAATTGAAGTAATCGATCCATAAAGTATATAATTTTATCATCAATGCCAGGCATAGCAAACATATTATAAAACGGAACCACACTCAGATCACTAAGAAACGCCATACGATCGAAAAATTTGAAATTTCTAATAGTTTTGTAAGCACAGCCAGAATCCCTCGCTGTTATTTTAATCGCACAATAAATGGAATCATGATCAGAGAACTTCTCCTCAGCCAAACCCGAATGCGTAACACTATCTGAGCCAGAGGTCACAATAACATCTAACAGATTGTCTCCTCTAGTAGGACCGTTTATTAGTTGAGTCATACCAAGAGATTCGATCATATTCAAAAAGTATAGCCCTGGTAGATTATTGTCAATGGAAAGCAAATCCATGTTAATATCACCAAGGCAAATAACAATATCATAGTCCATAGACACAGACGCAAGCTGCCCCTCAAGATCATCACAAAATGATTTGTAGTATTGATTTGGAGGCTTATACGTCACACCTACCGCCAGTTTCATATGCTTAATTCGGAAACCTATCCAAATTTGCTCAATAGACGTGCTGCAAGAGATGCAAGCAGCCCGCAAACCATCGCGATAGTATATGCAAACACCACCCCCATGTGTAGGCCTATCCCTGCGCACAACAGTATAACCTGGAATGCAAACTACATTATCAGAAATATTACCGTTTAACCAAGTCTCACTAATAACTACTATATCATAATTATATGTATAGATAAATCCAGATAGCAGATGTAACTTGGGAACAATAGAACGAGCATTAATATGTGCAATCTTCAATTCATCAATATTCATAATATTTATGCGAACATAAAAACAACTGTAATTCTATTAATGTATCAAATGAGAAGCTTCATCTAAAGTAATTATCAAATACTGAACATACTATATACAAATGCAAAAAAAAAGAATACCTTAACAAAATTTAAGAAAAATAACAAAAATAAGAATAAAAAGAATGACCAATGTTTGAAAAACTAATATATAATAAAAATAAAATTCACTTTATGTACTTGTAAACAAACACAAAAAGCAAGGTGACAGAGAATCGATAACAAGGTAGATCCACTCGTATACATTGCAGTGAAACAAATAGAAGTCAGTTTAAATCACTGAAAGATTTCAAAACCCTCACTTTTCCCTCCACTTTCACAAATATTTTTCCGTCGCTCGACCAAACAAATTTACTACCATATTTTTTCGAGGCTTCTTTCAATAGAGAATTTCGTGTTTTTGTTAAATCCTCCTTTATGACAAATTTAGTACCTTTTAATTGTTTTTTTTTAGTCGATATAAGTTTCTTAGTACTATGATGAAGAAATTTAACGATTACTGGCTCGTGATATGGTTCTTTAGCGGGTAGTCTATGACAGGAGTCCATTAGTTGTGATGAAATATCTAATTGAAGTTTCTCTTGACAAAACTTTGAAACAACATTTCTTGTGTCCTCATTTGGTTCAACGGGCACACCAAATATTCTCAAATTATTACGACGACTGTACTGTTCTAAATCATCTACATATCTCCTTACTTCGCTCCGACTAGCCACTAACTCAGCTTCGAGTTGTACTACCTTTTCACTTAGCACTGTCACTTTTTCACTATATTCAGCGATAATCTCGCATCGAATTTTAGCGATTAATTCCTTTTTTAAAATGTCAGAGCTGAGCACCTTTTCTATTACTTTCTTTATAAGTGCTTCATCTTCAACAGAAGATCTGGTGACTCGTTCCGTGGAGGGCATAATAAATCCAAAAAAAAACACAGTGAAACTAAAATAAACTGCAATGACAAAAATGCCTCTACTCACGGGGAATGCACATTACAGAATGTGTCAACACAGTTTGATATTATCAGCTATCAAACCATAGTTATCAATATCGATAGTGCTCATGCAGCTTAAAAAACACATTATTTATGTAAAATGGTATGCTGAACAATACCAGAATAAATATTTTAATTACTTTCGGGAACAATCCTCCTTATATTTTTAGACGTTGTTACTAATAAATACCTTTCAAAATAGAATCATATTTTTATTAACCTGCTTGACATTTATTATAAAACGGCATTCAATCAGCTAGTGATTGACTAGACAAATTCAACATTTTTTTGGCCATTATCGTTGTACGATGATTTACACATTTTTACTATTTTTGTGGAAGGTTGTAGATACTTTGGCAGGTCGAAGGTACTTCTTTTACGTAACCTTCATCTTCTTCTGATGGTGTTATATTTAATAAAATAATTGTGCCATAGTATCTAATAAACATATAAGGTCTAGTAAAAAGAAATCCATTATTTTTGCATTAAATTGAAGGTTTTATTTAGCATAGTTAAGGTAAGTGTCCACTTGAGACAAAGTCTCGAGATTAGTTCCATTTGTTGTTCATTTGAGATCACTTGCGCTCTCGAGACAGCAGTTGGAGACTTGACAGTCACTGCAGTCTCGAGACACAGGAAATTTTGTGTACACTTGAGAGCCTACTCTCAAGTCTCAGTCGATTCTGTGACTTGGCTCCTAGTTTGAGATTTATTTTTTTCAAAATGGATTCACGCCAAATCCTAGCCTTTCTAATTGTGCGTAAAATTATGAAAAAACGGGAAGTGAAAAAGAAGGCGTGCTGGGTAAGAAAATGGGTGGATCGACGAAATGCATTGGGTGCATCTTCAACACTTGTGAACGAGTTGCGGTTGGAAGATGCACAACAGTTTAAAAATTTCATTAGGATGTCTGCAGTTCAATTTGAATTGGTTTTAAATTTGGTAAAACACGATATTATAAAGCAAGACACAAAGTTACGTGATGCAATTCCAGTCCATGATAGTTTAATGGTCACACTTCGTTTTCTGGCTCCAGGAAAGCTTTTCAAGCGAATGTACAAATATTTTGCTGTTGAACATTACATTTTTATATTGAAATGAATTTTCAGGAGATGCTTATTGTAGTTTGCAATACTTTTTTCGCATTCCACCTTGTACAATAGGAAGAATAGTTCCAGAAGTGTGTAAAGCCATCTATGATAATTTAAAGGAAGAATATTTAAGGGTATGTATTTAAAAAACAACTTTATTTATAGAAGTAAAATAACAGAAACCTTTACAAATTAAGGCATGTTAATTAATGAAAATGAACTATTGTAAAAATCTTGGGTTGTTTGAGTTTCAATATTTTGTTCAGAAAAGTTGGCAACAACATTGGATGGTGATGCAATTGGCGTACTTGAACTTGAACCGGAAGCAGTGGACCAGTAGTTTTTTTCATCCATATCAGAAATATTTAATATCGCTTTACGAATCTCACTTTTTAATACTCCTCTGTAATAGTCCGATTTTAAACTTTTTAGCTCCAACGCTACGTATTCTCCAAAGCGATCGAAATCATCTTTTGGCTTCTTCATAATTTCTATTGCTTCCTTCAGAATGTTATCATCTTCTTGAGTTTTTGATGTTGCTTTGCTATTACGTTTTCTTTTTTGATCTTGTGTGGGCTCGTTTTGTATGGACTCATCCTGTGAGATGTTTATGTTTTCGGGAATATCCTGAAAAGTTAAAAGCGTAATTAGTATACTAGTTATGTTGTATCTATCAACTTTTATGCATAGAAAAATACAAGTAATTTTTTTTTATTTCAGTATCCTTCAAGTGCTGAAGAGTTGAAGAAATATGCAGATCAATTTGAATTAAAATGGGGATTTCCACATTGTTTCGGAGCTATTGACGGAAAGCATATTACAATGGTGGCACCCGAGAACTGTGGAAGCCTTTACTATAACTATAAGGGTACACACAGCATAGTTTTGATGGGAGTCGCAGATGCCAATTATAAATTAATTTACGTTGATGTTGGTTGCAATGGTAGAATATCTGATGGTGGTGTCTTTACAAACTGCTCCCTGCACGATGCCTTGGAATCCAAGCAATTACCACTTCCCGAACCAGAAGCATTACCACAAAGATGTTTGCCAGTGCCATACATAATGGTAGCTGACGATGCTTTCGCTATGACATCGTATATATTAAAGCCCTACGGGTACCGAAATCAACCTGCACCAAACAGAATTTTCAACTACAGATTGAGCAGAGCTCGTCGTATAATAGAAAATGTGTTTGGCATTATGTCAAGTTAATTCCGAGTTATCCGAAAACCAATAAATTTAGCACCTAATAAAGTAATAGATGTTACTCTGGCAATATGTGCATTGCATAACTTTTTGATGTGCACTTCAAAAAATTACTTGATCCCCGGTTCAGTTGATTTTGAAGATCCTAGTACACATGAAATTGTAAATGGCGAATGGCGGAATGAACCCCCACCACAGGGATCGTTGTTTCCACTAGAGAGAGGCCAGCAGCGAAATTATGCAATCTCTCAAAAAGATGTGGGAGATGAGTTTAAAGAATACTTCATGACAACTGCAGGTGAAGTTCAGTGGCAATATCGTTTAATTGCTTAAATTAGTACCTAATCACTTTATTTAATTTGAATTTTTTATTTGTAATGTTATGATAAATAAAATTTCATTTTGAAACATTGCAATAATTATATTAACTTACCATGTTTGAAGTTGATGTTGTGGGATTGAAGTTTGGTATAATGAATTGCAATGCACTGAAAAACTTCCATTTACTTTCATATTTGTCGTCAGCACCATTACCACTCTTTATTTTTTGTAGTTCGTGAGAAACCTGAAAATAATATATTTGACTAAGTATTGACTAAAAATTTATCAAAACCCGGCAGCGCATTTGGGGTTGGAACTAAGGGCCAAATTATTATAGTGGCCTTGTTCCGGGCGGACTTGTCCGTCTCCCCACCGGTTGCGCTAAAATGTCAATTTAAATAGGAATAATAATAATTTTAGAGGATTATACATACCTGATTGCGTAAATTATGTATCTTCCGTTGAATTTCATTGCCGCTGCAATTTTCAAATTTTGAAGCAAATTGTTCATACATATCCATTTTTTTTTCGCGATTTCTATATAGTTTATTTTTCACATTCCACAAAAACTCCTTCTCCTCATAAAGGTCAATTAGCTTATACACTTCCTCGTCACTCCACTCGCGCTTTTCAGTCATTTTAATAAAAAATTAATTGGTATTTATTGGTTACAAAAAATTTAACAAATATTTTAAATATAAAAGTGTCCAGTCGGGGTCTCAGCTCTTCAAACACAGACGGAAGACTGGTGACTAAGTCTCATGAACAAGAATGCACATGTCCACTTGTGACACGTGCAGTGTCTGATACTCGCATAGGTTTGTCTCTGAGAGAGTTCTCAGGCACATATACATTTGTGAGTCTGGTCTCGAGCCTGTTCTCGAGACTATTTTGTCTCAAGTGGACACTTACCTTTAGAATGATCCGACTTAGGTCAGATATGCACCGTTTTGTTCGATAACTTGTTGCCATTTTGAAGGTAATTTCATAATGCCTCTCTCATAGAAACCTTCGTCCCTACTGGCAAAAAACTGGGACAGTCGATTTTCACAAGCTTCTCTTGAGGCGAATTTTTCACCAGCAAAATCATTCGCCATAGACAGGAACAGGTAGTAATCACTTGGTGCTAGGTCCGGACTATAAGGTGGATGCATAAGAACCTCCCAACCAAACTCCCGGAGCTTCTGGCGAGTCACTATCGATGTGTGTGGCCTGGCGTTGTCCTGATGGAACACAATTCCTCTCCTATTGGCCAAAGCTGGTCGCTTCTGGGCGATTGCTTCCTTCAGACGGTCCAATTGTTGACAGTACAGGTCCGAATTAAGAGTTTGGCCGTAGGGAAGCAGCTCATAGTAGATAATTCCTTGCCAATCCCACCAAACACACAGCAAAACCTTCCTGACCATTTTCGCTTGACGTTGTCGTAAGTGATCCACTTTTCATCACCAGTAACCATCCGCTTCAGAAACGGATCGATTTTGTTGCGATTCAGCAGCGATTCGCAGATGTAAATTCGGTCCATGAGGTTCTTTTGCGTTAACTCGTGTGGCACCCATACATTACATTATTTAAATGGTTCCAAACGATTTTTTGTGCAATGTTTAGCTCCTGGGCAATCGAAACAGTGCTGTAAAATATGGCGTATTTTAACTTTGCTGGTGTCCATCTTTGTCGTTAAAACAGCATATTTCTTTTTTTGATCTGATAAATAATTTTGAAAAAATATATAGTTTAAGTCAAAAGTTTACAGTGGGCCGATTTCTATGCACGCAAGTTTATATTCTTTCCTTTCCCGAACATTATTTTTACCATTAATAATATGTAAAATAGTATGCTGAAAAATACCAGAATAAATATTTTAATTACTTTCCAGAACAATGCTCCTTACACTTTTGACGTTATTACTAATCAATCTACTCTCACATTGATTATAAAACGGCATCTAATCAGCTAGTGATTGACTAGACATATTCAGCATGTTTGGCCATTAACTTTGTACGAAGATGTTCACTTGTTTACAATTTTTGACGAAGGTAATCCATATACGAGCACATAACATTCGTCTTCTTCTGATGCTGTTGTCTTTAAGAGACCACATGAAACTGAAAAATTAGTTTAATTTTTATTTTACACACTAACAGTGTTGCCAGTTCCCGAAATATAAACGGCTACCCTCGTAAATACCTTTCAAAATATAATCATATTTTTATTAACCCACTTGACATTGATTATAAAACAGCATCCAATCAGCTAATGATTGACTATACACATTCAGAATTTTTTGGCAATTAACGTTGTACGATGATTTTCACTTTCTTGCAATTTTTGAGTAAGATTTGTAGGTACTTAGGCAGATCGAGGTACTTCTCCTAAGTAATATTCGTCTTCTAATGCTGTTATCTTTAATAAATAAAAAAATAAAAATTAATAAAATAATTGTGCCATGGTATCTAATAAACATATATAATGCGATTTATCTTTCTCTAACATTATTTTCACCTTTAATGGTGGTATGGTACGGTGAAGAATACCAGAATAAATATTTTAATTACTTTCAGAAACAATCCTTATATTTTTAGATGTTATGGCTAATGAATACCTTTCAAAATAGCATCATATTTTTATTAACCTGCTCGACATTGATCATAGTACGGCATCCAATCAGCTAGTGATTAACTAGACATATTCAGTTGATCAATAAGTTGATATATAACCCCTTTCCACATTAACTTTTGTAAATTCTGTATACGCATTTCGACAACCAAGTTGTCATCATCAGCAGATAATTTCAAAGTGTCGCACCTGGTAAAACACGGCGAAAAACAACTGTACGAAAATCAAACTCCGTACGCGATCCACACCGCTCAAAACAAAGATGTACACTGTGTTTGTTTCACAAGATTTTTAAAAATTGTTTTTACTTAAACTAACATGCACTACATTGAAAAAGGGAATTACGGTCAAGACAGACAAGTGCCTGCCTGTGATTTATTATATTGTTCCTCCTCTGACATTAAGCAGAGAGAAAAGGGTCGATTGTAAGGGGCCGGTCTCATTATTGTTCACCACATGGTTTAAATTCTTTAAGATGTGCATGCTTTCATACGTGTCTAGTTCTCGATAATTATACACGTTTTTTTTCAAATATAAACAATCCATATTAACGCTGTGGTTATTTTCTAATACATGTCTCACTATACCCGATTTTTCCGGTCGGTTTAATTTTATTTGCGAAAGGTGTTCTTTATACCTGGGTTCGATCGATCTTTTAGTTTGGCCGATGTATTGTCTATTGCACTCTAAACATTCAATTCGGTAGATTCCCGATTTTTTATTTTCTTCGATTTTGTCTTTTGCATTTCCTAAAAGCTAAAGTTAATGTGGAAAGGGGTTATATATCAACCTCATTGATCAAGTCAACCAACCACAGCCTCCATCAAATTCAACTAGACATATTCAGCATTTTTAGCCATTAACACGTTCGCTGCTGATGAAAATCGGAAACCCGACCCAGGAGGCTAATAAGGTTTTTTGAGAAATAATAAAACTGTAGGCTTATACTGGTATGAAACAAACTTTTAATACTAAAAAATCATAACAGTCATGTCAAAAAGGCAATGACGTCTTTTGACGTCATCAGCCTCCCATAATGAAAAAGTTGGTTAGGTGCTGATGACGTCGAAAGACGTCGTGCGAAGTTTCGCCGTAATAACTATATAACAGGTGGCGCAAAAATAACCTTCCGATGTTTTTTGGCTGTAATTTAAAAAAAAATGAAAAACTTTGATTCTTCTTGTGGATTATTTTTATTTGGTCTTTTAATTTTTTTACATCAAGTCGAGAATATGATGTCATGTAAATGGCCGCCGCCACAGTTGATTGTCATTTGAGCCCTTTTTATGGCATTTTCCATCACTTTGGCCAAAACTTCCGGCGATAGGTCCTCACATTCTTGACGGATATTGTCTTTAAGAGCTGCAAGAGTCTGAGGCTTGTTGATATAAACCTGCGACTTCAAAAAGCCCCACAAAAAGAAGTCTGGAGCGGTCAAATGAGGCGATCTTGCTGGCCAGTGCAAATCGCCAAAACGGGAGATTAGGCGCCCGGGAAATGCATCCTTCAGCATATCGGTTGCGGCACGTGCAGTGTGTGCCGTTGCACCGTCCTGTTGGAACCACATGTTTTCCAATCCCAATTCATCAACTGGCGGCAAAAAGAACTCGTTGATCATTGCTCTGTAGCGCTCACCATTCACAGTAACCGTTTGGCTCGCGACGTCTTCGAAGAAAAGAGGTCCGATGACTCCTCCAGCGAAAACAGCACACCATACAGTGACTTTGAGCGGGTGTAATGGCTCTTCGTGGGTTACACGCGGATTTTCAGTGCCCCAGAAGCGTAAATTTTGCTTATTTACGTACCCCCTAAGATGGAAATGGGCCTCATCACTAATGATTATTTTTGATGAAAAATCATCTTCCTCTTGGTGCTTGAGCGTATGTTAGACGCGATTGGCGGTCAGCAGCTAACAGCTGATGCACCGTCTGGACTTTGTACGGAAACATCTTCAAATCTTGTACCAAAATTCGCTGTAAAGACCGTCGACTGATACCCATTTGCGTGGCACGTCGTCTGGTCAATGTCGACGGCGCTTCCATGACGTCCTCGGCTACAGCAGCAATATTCTCTGCAGAACGGCTACTCCGGGGTCTGCCACGCCTTGCAGCATCTCGTGTTGTGCCAGTCTCTTCGAGGCGAGCGGCTAAACGTCGCAGTGTTTCACCAGTAGGCGTTGGACGGCCAGGAAATCTGCGACGAAATTCACGTTGTGCCAAAGTCACCGACCGATTATTGGTCAAATAAATAGTCACCAATATTCCGCGTTCTGGAGCAGTGTAGCGTAACATTGTTTATTAACGTGTATTTCGCATGTGTTTACTACACAAATGTCAAAACAGAACTGACATTAGGGGCCAATCGCAAAATTTATAGCATTTTCTGATAGGAGGATTACTTTTGCGCCACCCGTTACTAATTCTAATACATGCATGTATACTAAAACAACACCTAAATTTTAAAAAAATTTAAAAAAATTTAAAAAAATTAAAAAATTTTTAAAAAAATTTAAACAATTTTTAAAAAAATTAGAAAAATTAAACATTTTTATGAAATACTAGAAAACATGGCTCAAAACAGAGGGCTGGCATTCCTGGGCAAGCTGGACAATGGTACACTGTTTCTTTTCTAATTTTGTTTTTGTTACACACTGTACATCTCCTATGAGCATGTTTTTTCCCCTTTCCCGTTTGAGGATTCTTTTGTGGGACATGAGATGCTGGTTGTTTTGTTTTAATAATTGGATTTGCCTTTTCTGGTAACAAATGCTGCAACACTTCTAGACGATAGTCGTATAATGACATTTTTGGGCGCACAAATTTTGTATATAAAAAAACGAATTGATTAGACACATGTAGATTATATGTATCCCGAGTTTCTTATACCACCGTAATGTTTTCCTCTCACAGGGATAGTATGACATCATTTGATCTTTTTTATCGACTCCTCCCATAAAGGTATTGTATTTGTAAATAGCTTCTGGTTTGCTTTTTCTTGTTGCCTTTTGTTAAAATAATTTACTAGATTATTTCTAAACTCTGTTGAGATATAAAATACATCTCTTCTGTCCTTCCATTTGGCGATCATTACTCCATCTGAATAACGCGCAATTGTTTCTCCCTTTTTTAATTTTGCCGTCTTTACATCTACTGGATTGTCTTTCCTATCCACCCTTATAGTTCCTGTACAATAGGTTTTTTTGGACAGTAATTTGGAAGCCAGATCGAAACTATTGTAGTAGTTATCCATAAAAATGGAATGTCCAGCATCTAAATGTTTTTCCAAAAGATGGAGTATAATGTTGGTAGCATGACCTTTGCCACCATAATCATCTAAGGTACCAGTATAAGCCGCAAACTTTATTGCGGTGCCATCTGGTTCGGTTAGAAAATACAATTTCACGCCATATTTGTGCCTTTTGTTTTTAATATATTGTCTAAAAACGAATCTACCTCGCCACAACACCATTGACTCATCTAGGGATAGCTCTTTTCCTGGGTAATAGATTTCACTCATTCTTGAATTAAAATAATCAATTACTGGCCTTATCTTAAATAACCTGTCTGCAGGTTCTGCCTGACTAGGTAGAGGATTTGTAGCAAAATGCAGACATCGTAGAATGACCATAAAACGGTCTCTACTCATAAAATCTGAAAAAACATATAGGTTGAATAAGCGATGTTTTTTCCAATAATCTTGAAGCCTATTCAACCTAATGGTGCCCATATGAAGAATTAATCCCAAAAAAATTTTTAGTTCTTCTAAAGTCAGAGGTTTCCAGCGTGTTATGCGTGATTTTTCTTTTGTCGTTCTTGAAAGAAAAACTTCTTTGGCATAAATATTGGTTTGGCTATCAGTTGAAGAAACTCCTCAGTAACCAGCAGATTGAAGAAATCTATTGGTGTGTTTCCTTAAAATAAAACAGTATTTTTAGGAAAAAATGACCCAATATTCTTCGTTTTTTTAAGAAAACAAAGTTGCGGCATTTATACACCAAAAGCGCCAATAAATTAAAAAAATTAAAACTAACCATTAGGTTGAACCAATAACTCTCTGCGCTTGGAAAATGGTATCATAGTTGGAATATCTTCATTTGAGTCCCATATCACAGCGTTTCCAGCCATCCGAGAGGGAAGTGCCTCTTGCGAAATGCAAGGAATAGCACTTGAAATATCTGCTTCTCCTTCAGAATCGCTGGATTCGGGTTCTGTATCAGAATTTGAATTTGAACCAGAAAAGTCCGGATCTATATCATCATCATCAATATCATTATTATCATCATCAGAATCCAATAATAATTGTAGCATTTGCTCTTGATTCAAAGGACTTTTCGAGCGGAAGGTTTTTTCTACTTTCCTGCGTTTATTAACTCTCGAAGGGCCTGCCTGACTTCCGTCCATGTTGAACCCAAACGAACAACACTTTTTGTACAATTCGCGAGTATACTAGAGGCTGACAACCGCACAACACCTCCACTCACAGGCTAACAGCGTACTAAAGCACTCTATCCGACCGTGTCAATGACGTCGAAAGACGTCATGCGCCTGCTACTTAAGAGGCGGATGACGTCTTTCGACGCCATCAGCACTGTACGTGTTAACGCTATACGAAAATTTATACTTTTTTACAATTTTTGAGGAAGGTTTGTAGGTACTTTGGCAGGTCAAAGCTATGTCATCTAAATAACATTCCTCTTCTTTTGATGCTATTATCTTCAATAAGATAATTGCGCCATAGTATCTAATAAACATTTATGATTTAATACATATTATTTTATTTCCCGAACATTAATTTTACTTTTAATAATATGTAATATGGTATGCTGAACAGTACTAGAATAAATATTTTAACCCATTTAAAGCAAAACAAAAACCATAAGGATAAATTTGCAAATTTCTTTTTATATTTATTATTAGCATTACAAAAAAGTAGAAAAATAAAAAATATTTAAAAAAAAACTTTTTCCAAGAGAAAAAAGGGGTGTACCCAAATTGGTACAATGGCCACTTATGAGTGAAATTTTGAAAGTCAAGGTTATTGTATACATAATGCTTTATTACACTTTTTGCAACTCCAGCGGCTTCTGTTGTGGCACATAACACAACGCACACGTTTTGGAAGCTTTTCAGGAACATGATTAGCGCCATCTAGTTGTAATCCTTCAATATTTGACGACGAAGGGCGAGGTGAGTGGGTTTCCAATGACGGTTTCAGGTAACCTAGCTATTGTTCGACGAAATTGCATTTTCCATGGCATTTTCTAAAGAATATCCATGTAAGAGCCACGCATTTGATATGGCCATATTAACCGTGTAAGTGAATAAACTCCACCACTATTTTTTTGCCATGGATGCCAATTCTGTATAAAGATATAGATTGGTTCATTTTATCTACTCCGCCTATACTTGTGTTATAGTTTTGGAACAAGTGTGGGATTTGCATATTAGCTTTTTGTTTTTCTCTGAACACCATCGTTTTACTTTTTCTAGTGGTTCACAAGAATCGTAATTAGTAGCCATGGTGCAAATACTGTTGCCTTTCCAGCGGACCAATAATAGTTGATTATTTTTATCAAACCTGTAATCGAAGTCGGCTCTTGGCTTCTTCATCATTTCCTTTGTGCTAGGCAGTGGACACTTGTTGGTGCGATTTTCTCGGATTGTCCCTGTTGTACGGTATCCTAAGTGGCGTAAATCATTTATCAACAATTCGCAACTTGTAAAAAGTTATCAAAAAATATTTTGTGATTGGTAGGGGTCATTGTTAATTTTGGTAACAGCAATTTCACAACTCTAGTACCCAAGGGCTCACTAACAGAAGTAATTGATTTACCACAATAAATATCAAAGCAATAACAATACCCAGATGAACTTGCTGCAACCCAGTTTTTGTAGCCAAAACGAACAGGTTTGGCTCGTATGAACTGTTTTGCAGAGTGACGTCCATAGTATTTAACCAAGGACTCGTCTATAGAAATGGTTTCATTAAAACACCCCATTAGTTAAAATTTCTGATAAGAATGTCAGCAAGGTGGCGTACTTTGAACATTTTATCGGTAGTTTGTGCAGCTTCGTAATTGTCTAGGTGTAAATTTCGCTTTATTTCCTTGAATCTATTCCTACACATAGCATTTGATACTACTTCTACTCCGATACCTTCATCTCTAGACCAGTACATATCTTCCCTTGGGAGTTTGTCGTAACCAGATAAAATCAGTATACCAAAGAAAGTCTTTAGTTCTACAACAGTCACACTAAAGTTGTGTCCATTATTTTGATTAGCATATAACTGACTAAAATCAATTATTATTTTATAAACTTCTTCATCGAAAAACATTTCAAATATTTGAACAGGTGTCAAGTCTTTCAATGCTTCTTTCATCCGAGTTTCACAGACAAATCTGTCGCTAGTTTCCGTATATGTTTTAGAGTAATTTGGAGAAGACTTTCGCCAAGATGGAATATTCAATGCAGATGGATTTGGTGTAATACCAGGCTGCTCTCGTCGTGGTATTTTGTTCTAATACGAACTCTTTTGGCAGACAACGGCTCATCATCAGTGGAATTTTCGGAATTTGGAAGGATACCACCATTACATACAAACATTTCGATGTTTCCAGGAATGTCATTTGGCAAAATTGATGAAGCTTTAATGTCCTCAAACTCCTTCTTCGTCGGTAACAACACTAGGTTCGGGTGAAATTATGACTAAATCATAATTCAATCCACCTTCACTATCCTCAAATATTGTATTTACAGCTTCGTCTAAGCCGCGGAAGTGATTACTAGCGCTAAAATGCCGGCTCATTTTTATAAGCTTTTTTCGCGTGTTAACAACTCGAATGTCATAAAGCAACTAAAATTTCAGTTCTTACAAATACCGAATGTAAAATAAAATATATGGGGATTTCCCTATCTATGTAGCAAGTATTCGCAAGTGTAGCATTATAACAAGTGACAAATAGATGCCGTTACAGT
Source organism: Dermolepida albohirtum (assembly GCA_031893035.1). Lineage (NCBI taxonomy): Eukaryota > Metazoa > Arthropoda > Insecta > Coleoptera > Scarabaeidae > Dermolepida > Dermolepida albohirtum. Next base: position 17,061 of record JAVIWB010005094.1, read on the forward strand.
GGCAGATGATTGTGCTTTGCCATATTTGTCCAAATAACATACATATGTAAATGCGAAACTCCGAAGAAATTGAAAAAATTTTGTATATAATTTCAATCCGTATTTAGCATACTTGTAGCCATTGTACCCAAATTGGCACAGCAATATTTTTTACCTCATAGGATATCATATCCTTCGCATATCAAACTGAAAATGCTTTTTAATGTTTCTGGTTTTATTAAATTTAATAGTATAATAAAAATTACGACTATATACATTAAACACAATATGTAACTATCGTTAAGCTAAACCCACTTCAGTAGGTGTATTATAGCTGAAGTTTTATACATTATCTCAACACCAACAATAAACGTAAACAGATCATTCGATTTTATATGTCAAACGGACACTTGCTTCTGTCGAATAGTATAAGAACAACTTAGTAAGTGCAAACAGTTTTCTTAAAAAGCCTTAATAGCTAACTGTTCCTGAATTGGCACGGTGACCGGGCACGGGTTAATTACTTTCAGGAACAATCCTCTTTATATTTTTAGACGTTATTACTAATCAATACCTTTCAAAATAGAGCCATATTCTTATTAACCTGATCAACATTGATTATGAAACGGCATCCAATCAGCTAGTGATTGAGTAGACATATTCAGCATTCTTTGGCCATTAACGTTGTACGATGATTTACACTTTCTTACAATTTATGAGTAAGGTTTGTAGGTACTTTGGCAGGTCGAGGTACTTCCCCTAAGTAACATTCGTCTTCTTCTGACGCTGTTATCTTTAATAAAATAATTGTTTCATACTATCTAATAAACATAAACTCCTGTTCAAAATTATCGCACCACTCAGTTTTTTTAATTTATTTTTATTATTTCAATTTAGTATTCAGTATTGGTTTATGCTAACATAAAATGAGATCATTAGAAAACAGTTCTGTATGATGCATTTGCCTTTAATTTAAGAAAAAAAATAAAATTTACCTTTTTTTTACAAAAATTAAAAAAGAAAGAAAAATTTAAAAAGAAACAAAAATTTATTCAACACTGTAAACATACAGAAACTCAAGATCTGAAAAACTTAATAATGCGTGACACCACCTCTAGCTCTGATAACTGCCTGCACCCGTCGTGGTAAACTTGTTATCAAATTTTGAATGGTTTCTTGAGGAATATTATCCCATTTTAAAAGAACAACGCGTTCCAGTTCTTGGAGATTTCTTGGTGCTGGTAAATGACGCCTTACTGACTTTTTCAGAGTATCCCAAAGATGCTCGATCGGATTCATGTCTGGGCTTCGCGGTGGCCAGTCCATCACTTGAATATTGATCTCATTTAAGTAATCTAAAACAGGTCTTGCAATATGTGGTCGAGCATTATCTTGCATAAAAATGAAATGGTTCCCTATAAAGGGCGCAAAAGGCATGACGTGGTCTTGAATAATGTTTTCCAGATAGAACTCAGCGTTCATTGATCTTGGATGAATGGGAACTAACTCTGTACGGGCGTCAAAGCTAATCCCTCCCCAGAACATTTTAGATCCGCCGCCAAACGGTTCCCTTGGAGAGATAGTGCAGGCAGCAAACCTTTCTCCAGGTCTTCGCCACACTCTTTCCCGACCATCTGGAGATTTCAAGCTTACCCTGGTTTCATCGGTAAACAAAACTTTCTTCCACTCGTCGACAGTCAAATTTGCATGATTTCTAGTAAACCTTAATCGTGCTATTCTGTGTGCTGTGGTGAGCAGTGGTGTAATTGCAGCCTTCCTACTAGCCAATCCTGCTTCATGTAATCTTCTCCTGACAGTTACGGCGGATATCCTAACATTTCTGATTGTTTGCAATTCGTTACTAAGCTCTGCACTAGTGAGTTTTCTGTTTCTCAAAACCTGCTGTCGGAGAAAACGCTCATCCCTGGCACTGGTGACTTTCTTTCTACCCTGTCCATATTTTCTAGAGTGCGATCCAGTTTCTCTAAATCTTTTTGCCATTCGACTAATCGTTGAATGATGAACACCTACCAGATCGGCTACATAACGCATAGTTTCTCCTACTTCTAACAAAGTTGACGCTCTTACACACTCATCGTTGGTTAAATAGCGTGGTCGATTCATGATTTTCAACTTTAATGGTATTAATTTAAATTTTCTTTAATCTTGAAAATGACCACTTAAGAAAATCAAAAACCAACGCCGTTGAAGTGGAATCTGAACTTCAGACAATAATCTCAACAAATGCTCACAACAAGAATAATCAACTGCCTTTCAACTTTTTGGTACTAAGCTGTCAAAATTTACTTATCATGACATAAGCCACCTATGATTTGTTATATTACTCTAATAATTTGTTCAATAATTTAAATAGTAATAAAAATAAGTTCGAAAAACTGAGTGGTGCGATAATTTTGAACAGGAGTTTATATGTATTGTATAATACGATTTAATGCATATTATTTTATTTCCCGAACATTGGTAAAGAATACCAGAATAAATATTTTAATTACATTCAGGAACAATCCTTCTTATATTTCTAGACGTTATTATTAATAAATACCTTTCAAAATAGATTCATATTTTTATTAACCTGCTTGACATTAATTACAAGACGGCTTCCAATCAATTAGTGATCGACTGGACATATTCAGCATTTTTTAGTCACTAACTGTATGCTGTATGAAAACTTCCGCTTTCTTACAATTTTTGAGAAAGGTTTGTAGGTATTTCGGCAGGTTGAAGGTACTCCTTTTACGTAGCATTCATCTTCTTCGGATGGTGTTGTTTTTAATAAAATAATTGTGTCATAGTATCTAATAAACAAATATAATAAATAATTCAGATTTTTTTTGGCCATTAACGTTGTACGATGATTTACATTTTTTTACTATTTTTGTGGAAGGTTTGTAGGTACTTTGGCAGGTCAAAGGTACTCCTTTTACGTGACCTTTATCTTCTTCTGATGGTGTTATATTTAATAAAATAATTGTGCCATAGTATCTAACATAGTTATAATATGATTTAATATATATTCTTTTCTTTCCCGAACATTAGTTTTACCTTTAATAATATGTAAAATAGTATTCTGAAAAATACCAGAATAAATATTTTAATTACTTTCAAGAACAATGCTCCTTCCATTTTTAGACGTTATTACTGCTCGACATTGATTGTAAAACGGCATCTAATCAGCTAGTGATCGACTAGACATATTCAGCATGTTTGGCCATTAACTTTGTTCGAAGATGTACACCTGTTTACAATTTTTAACGAACGTTTGGCAGGTCGAAGGTATTCCATCTACATAACATTCGTCTTCTTCTGATGTTGTCTTTAAGAGACCGCATCAAACTGAAAAATTAGTTTAATTTTTATTCTACACACTCATAGTGTTGCCAGTTCCCGAAATATAAACGGCTACCTTTGTAAATACCTTTCAAAATATAATCATATTTTTATTAACCTACTTGACATTGATTATAAAACAGCATCCAATCAGCTAATGATTGACTATATACATTCAGAATTTTTTGCCAATTAACGTTGTACGATGATTTTCACTTTCTTGCAATTTTTGAGTAAGATTTGTAGGTGCTTAGGCAGATCGAGGTACTTCCCCTAAGTAATATTCTTCTTGTGTTGTTACTTATGAAATGTCCGATTTTGTAAGGAATAAAAAAAGTCTAAATTTAAAGAAATATAAATATTTATTCTGCAAAATAGTCTCCATTTATATCAATAGTTTGTTGCCAACGGCCTGGAAGCTGAAAAATTCTGTTTGAAAAGAAATCTAGGTTTTGACGGCTCACATATTGCTCAAACACTGCTATTACAGACTCCCGGTCAGGGAAGTCCCTATTTTTTAAGCGATTGTCTAAACTTCGGAAAAAATGAAAATCAGTTGGCGAAAGGTCAGGTGAATAAGGTGGGTGAGGGAGAATTTCGTAACCAAATTCTGAAAGTTTTTGGATTGTCTGTCGTGCAACATGAGGTCTTGCATTATCATGAAGAAGTAAGGGTCCATGTCTATTGACTAGTGAGGGCTGCAAACGGCTCAATTTTCCATGCATAGTTTCCAGTTCGGCACAATAGGACGCTGCCGTGATGGTTTCACCATGTTGCAAAAATGAATAGTGAATAATACCCTTACTGGTCCACCATACAGTCGCCATAATCTTTCGCGGGTGAAGTGATGCTCGTGCATGCTGTCTTGGTGCTTCACCTCGATCTAACCATTGTCCTGACCGTCTCCGATTATCATAAAGTATCCACTTTTCGTCACACGTTACCACTCGATGAAGAAACGGTTCAACTTTCTGTCGATTAGCCAAAGAGGTAGCCACCTCTAATCGACGGAGCTTATTGGCTTCCGTTAATTGGTGCAGCACCCATCGATCGAGTTTCTTCACTTTGCCAATCGAAGAAAGGTGACGACTTTCTGCAAGGCTACGCACTGTTGTCGACGGATTACTTTCAACTTTTCACGCAGCTCGTCGTCATTAACGCGCATATCCGCGTGGCTCATTTTCCAAATCAAAATTTCCCTCGCTGATTTTTTTAAACCATCGCCGTAATGTGCGTTCATTACACGTGGTTTCACCGAACGTCTGATTAATTTCTCGCGTTGCTGCAGCTGCATTTAATCCCTTTTTTTTTGAAAGAGGTAAATTGCCTGAATATCTCTTGCCGACAGCATTTCCACAGGTGTATTAATCTTTCCAAGAAATGGAACAGGTACACACTTCAAAATAAATACCCTTTTCTACAAATGCAATAATAATTTTCACCAAAAACATACACGTCTTCACACAGGTGCGATTCAGTTCAGACTGAAGGAAAAAACGGACATTACATTTATAACAACCTGATAATTGTGCCATAGTATCTAATAAACATATACCGTGAATATATTTTATAATGCAACATGCACATACATACATAACGTAATAATGAAATGACAGCAATATATTTTAGCGTGTATTTTATTTTGCAACATAGGATGTGAAATACAGTAGTTGAACAAAATTTAAAAACTAATTTAACAAATTTTCAAAAATGTCACCATTGACGGCCAGACAGTATCCTAAGCGTTTGTAGAATTCATTTATTGTATTTTGTATCTGCTCTGGAGTTATTTCTCTTGCAGCAACTCGTATTCTATTTTTTAATTGGTCAATATTGTTTAGAGGTTCTCCATGAAAAACTTTATTTCTGATACATGACCAAAGAAAGAAATCGTTTGGAGACAGGTCTGGTGACCTTGCGGACCATTCTACTTCTCCTCCACGGCCTATCCAACGGTTTGGAAATCTTTGGTTGAAAAATGTTCTAACCATATGAGAATTATGTGCCGGCGCGCCATCATCCTGGTACCAAATCTCACCATCAATATTTAAAGCATGGAGGGTTGGCATAACTCTGTACTCAAGCAATTCTAAATATTTTTCTCCTGTAAGAGTACCCTCAATCAAAAACGGTCCTACAATATGGTGTCCAATCAACCCAGTCCAAACATTGACTTTCTGTGGCCGCTGAGTCCTTGTGATATGATATCTATGCAAATTTTGTCTACTCCAGTAGCGGCAGTTCTGTGAATTTACTTCACCATTTACATAAAATGTTGCTTCATCTGTAAAGCAAATTCTGCGTAGTAAAGTATCATCATTATGAAGCTTATCCAACATGATTTCACAAAAGTTACTTCTTCTTTCTGCATCATTCGCAATTAGTTCCTGATGGTTTTGAAAATGATACGACTTAAAATGTTCTCGTTTTAGTAGTTTATGCACGGAAGATTTGCTTACATTTGTAGTTTGTGCTAAAGCTCTTGTGGAGAGCATATTATTATTTTCGATTGTTTGTAGAATTTCATCTCTTTTGGCGTCAGTAATAACATATCTTGGCCTATTCTTTTTTTTATGATTAGGAACGATGCATCCATTATTTTTATACTTCTGTACTAACCTACTTATTGTAGTTGGACGGTCAGGATATGTAATTTGAAACAAATCTGCTACTCTCCTCAAACTCATATTCGAGTTATACCAGTTCACTAATAACAGTTTTTCTTCTACACTATACATACCTCAAAAATAGAGTAACTTATTTTGACATCCTATGTTGCAAAATAAAATACACGCTAAAATACATTGCTGTCATTTCATTATTACGTTACTCTAGCAACTAGTGTATGTATGTGCATGTTGCATTATAAAATATATTCACGGTATAATGCGATTTATCTTTCCCGAACATTATTTTCACGGTGAAGAATACCAGAATAAATATTTTACTTACTTTCAGAAACAATCCTTATATTTTTAAATGTTACGACTAATCAATACCTTTCAAAATAGCATCATATTTTTATTAACCTGCTCGACATTGATCATAGTACGGGATCCAATCAGCTAGTGATTAACTAGACGTATTCAGCATTTTTAGCCATTAACGCTGTACGAAAATTTATACTTTCTTACAATTTTTGAGCAAAGTTTGTAGGTACTTTGGCAGGTCAAAGGTATGCTATCTAAATAACATTCCTCTCCTTTTGATGCTGTTATCTTCAATAAAAGAATTGCGCCATAGTATCTAATAAACATATATGATTTAATACATATTATTTTATTTCCCGAACATTAATTTTACCTTTAATAGTATGTAATATGGTATGCTGAACAATACTAGAATAAATAGTTTAATTACTTTCAGGAACAATCCTCTTTATATTTTTAGATGTTATTTCTAATAAATACCTTTCAAAATAGAACCATATTCTTATTAACCTGATCGACATTGATTATAAAACGCCATCCAATCAGCTAGTGATTGAGTAGACATATTTAGCATATTTTGGCCATTAATGTTGTATGATGATTTACACTTTCTTATAATTTGTGAGTAAGGTTTGTGGCTACTTAGCATAGACAACCCAATTAAGGTAGATTGTAATCTTAGTAATAAACAAATAGAACCGTTTCGAAGCGCCATCTAGTGTCATGGAAGTGTCAATTTAGGCGCATAGTTTAAACATACACACACACACGCACATTTCTGTATATATACACTCAGCGGCAAAATTAACGCATAATCAGTAAATCTTAAATAATTTATTAACAAATCAAAAAATATTACTGACAAACTTATGACTTATCAAAACAAAGGTACATAAACACTCAAAGAATGAAATTTGATTAAATTCATTTGTTTTTCCATATTTTACCGTTAATTGTTTTTCTGCACTGAATTTTGAATTTGCATAATTTATTAAAATGACAACAATGAAACAAAATGGTGATCAGTATTGAAACAAAATGGTGATCAGTATCTAGTATGGCCACCTCGTGCTCGTATACAAGCTTGAATTCGACGTGGCATACTTTCAATCAAATTCTGAACGACGTTTTGGTTAACATTTCCCCATTCCTCTTCCAGCGCCTCCATAAGTTCATTTATTGTGTTTATTCGTGGTCTTATATGCTGGAGCTTCTGTTTCATATCATCCCATAGATGCTCTATGGGATTCAAGTCCGGACTGCGTGCAGGCCAGTTCAGACACTGGATACCAACCTCGTTTAGAAAATTATTGACGATATTAGCTATGTGAGGTCGCGCGTTATCCTGCATTAATAGGAAATTTTCGCCGACTCCTGCAGCAAATGGCACTACATGGTCTTGAAGAATATCTTCAATATACCTGTGAGCATTTAAAGTAGGCCTACCTACAATGACTAGATCTGTAGAGCCATTCAAAGAAATGCCTCCCCATATCATAACAGAACCTCCACCGAATCGATCTCTCTCTACAATCGCGCATTCCGCAAAACGTTCACCTGGTCGCCTCCAGACCTCTCTGACGGCCATCTGCACCTCGTATGCAAAACCGGGATTTATCGGTAAAAAGTACTCTTCGCCAATCATCAATTCCCCAATTTGCATGTTCACGACAAAAATTTAGTCGAGCTGTCCGATGACGTGGTAACAGAATAGGGCATCTAGCAGGGCGTCGAGCGTGCAGATCAACTTCTGCTAATCTTCTTCGAACTGTCCTTTCGCTAACTTGTACACCACGGGTTATTTCTAATACACCCTGAAGCCTTGTAGCAGTCAAAGTGCGATCACGTAGGGAACTTAAAGGTAAAAATCGGTCATCTCTCGCCGAAGCCGCTCGTTTCCTTCCTTGCCCCGGTCTCCTTCTTACATCACCAGTTTCCCGAAGTCGTCTAGCAAGTCGGGAGACAGTCGATTGGTTAACTCCAAGAAAATTTGCGACATATTGTTGAGTCCTTCCTTCTTGAAGCAATGTCGTTGCTCGTATAGCATTATCCCGATTTAAAATACCCATAACAAAGAAAATGCTTTAAATGACAATAAAGACAACAGAAAGTCACACAAAATAACAACTTTTAACGAATTTAACGAATACAATTGATCTGTGATAATTACACTTTTTCTGACAACAGAACTAAACTGACTTAATAAACATTGAAGTGCGCCAACTATGATTTTATTTTTAAGCATTAAATGCTTTATTTCATTGTTAGATACAAACAAAACAAATTGGTAGCTTTTTTCGGAAGAAAATTTAAATTTTATAAATTATGCGTTAATTTTGCCGCTGAGTGTATATATATATATATATATATATATATATATATATATATATATATATATATACAAATAGCTTATACAGACATTATATGTGTAAAAAATTATTGAACCCAAATTCATCACAAATTTGAAGGCAGTAAATTGTAGATAATTACAAGTTTCTGATAACCTGTACTACAATAAACACATAGGCAAGAGAAAAATAAAAGAGAAATTGCATTTGACTTTTTTATTTCTATTTCCTTTTCAAAGACAAAGTTCGGGCATGTTTATATAAATCGCTTGCATTGCTCGGTAAATGTCTTTGGTCTTTTCTTGTCAATATGTTGTTAACACCATTACAGTAATTGTATATCAATACCTTCAGAAAAGATTCAGATATTTTCTTTTCGAGCGACTTAGAATGTTCACATTGAATGAAGTTATACTTTACATATTTCTTTGAAATTTCATTAATATTATGTAATAATTGTTTCAAGTTGGGGCGAGATTTTACTACATATAAAGCTGTATTGTACAATTTTATCAAATTATGTAATAATTCTGAGTTGCAATATTGTAAACGATGTGCTACAGCACCACCATACTCGCGCATAGCAATTATATCGTGATGTTCTTCTCTCCCTGTACGCCTTAATACATTAAATTTGCACGCAATACAATTACCAATTTGTGCTTTCGCTTTGATTATATATCCAGCTACATAAGCGATGGCTTGTTTTTCTAATGGTTTGCGTACGTCGAAAGTCTCAGGCAATTGTATGGAAAGCGTTGGTTTTTTTTTTGTTACTGTTGTGCCGGGTACAACCTGAAAAGAATCACAATATGCGTAAAGATCTGTAGTGGTAAAAGAAGCCAAACAACTTACATTTTGAAAAAAATTTTTTAAAGTTAGTAAAATATTAGAGTTGTCGTCTTCGCAATTCGCTCCTAACGAATGTTTACTAGGCAAATTGTTAACCAACAAACTCTTATAAAAAGGACCAAAGGCTGTACAGGTTGGGTTGGTATATCTTGCACCTCTTTGACGAATTTTTCCAAAAAAGTTTTCAAGTGGTCCTGATTTAAATTACGGGGCTGAAACTTTTGAAACCAGTATCCCGTAAAACTTTCGCCAAATGTATCATGTTCTTCAAAGATATCTGCCAATTTTGAAAAGTTCGGGGTACTTTTTTATTTCCATTCTGTTTAATGGTCCTCATTGTGTTTATAATTACAATTACATCTTTCCATAAAGTTATATGTACGACGTTGTCGTTATTCAAATTATATTTGTTCTCAACTTTCTAGACTTTTCAAACACACCACTTCCATTTACGCTGTCGAACAGATTATCAAAAAATTTCAGAAATTCTACTGTACTCACAGCTCCTTTCCTCATTTTTATGTCGTTATTAGTATATTTTGAAAGGAGATCATAGTATGATAATTGTTGTTCACACTTTACGATTAAAAAAAACAAACTAACTTAACATGCAATTATTATTAGAACAGCATTGCAATTATTTTTTAAAGAATATGCAGAAAACAATTACCACTTTTAGCCATCAAGTTAATTGTTGATGATATGTACAGTGTGACTGAACTCCTGGGTACAGATAGATAGAAGATACTTTCATCTTCTTTATTTTATTTTTTTCTGCATGATAGCTAGTTAATTTCGGCATTGCCCGCAGTTCGTCACTAAAATTATCTAATTACCAGGCTGTATTTATATCATCCAACTTCGCAATTTTTGATGTGCCATCAATATTAAATAAAATGTCTCTTTGCAACAAATTATTGCGAATTCTCTTTATTAAATGTGGAAAGTCAAAAAGTGGAATAACTTTTTTCCCCTCTACCTCAAACACATAATCACTGTTTTCTTTTCCTGCTCCGAGATAGCTCTAGTTTCTTGGACTAGGTGAGATATTGCACTAATATTGTTTGTGCCCTGGTCACAAATGACACCCAAAACAGTAAACCCAGTTTTGTTGACTGCTGCTATAAGTTCTTTTAATGTTTTAACAACTGTTGATGCTTTAGCAGCACCTTGTACGAAGTGATACAGTAGTGACTGTTTCCACTTGCGTCTTATTCTCCGTAGCATATATACCTAAAAAAGTTTTTTTAACTTGGGTGTTCTAAATGTTATGCATTAGTTTACTTACCTGGGCATGATCTGCAATCTTCTCAGTTTCATGACAACCAAAATTTTCAAAACCCTCCACCTCATCAGTGGCTCTATTGTACGTAACATTTGGCGCAATACTCATCTCGTCAAATATTATGAAAGAAAACTTGTCTAGAGTTTGCATGTGATTAACCACTTTCTTTAGACCTTCCATAATGAAACTGCAAATTACCTGGCTTAATAGGTACGCCATTCAAAAGTTTCATCAATGTTTGTCTGGATGGTAGCGCAAAAATTTGTGTCAATAGTCTGTAGCCTGCACCACTCTGCTTGAATAAGGCCAGTGCTGTGATTTTGTCATCCAAACTAAATATTCGTCCTTTTACTTTTCTATGAGTACAAAAAAACCTGGTTTTGGAAAAATCGTTTTGCGATGATATTCATTTTCCTGGTAATTTTCTGAAAAGCAGATGTATTGGAAAATTTGATGGCCTGTCGTAGCTTCTTCTTAAAAATAACATTTTTTTTTGCAGCACAGTACTTCTCCTTTTGTAGTACAACAGTTTTCTATGTAGTTCTTTTGTAGAAAATGATGTTTCAGCTGTTAATTTTCCTCCTTTAATAATGACTGAGTTAAATTTTTACCATAGCATAGTTCTACAAATATTAAACAATGATCTTTCTTGTAAACTCGTTTACAATATGTTCATTTCCTTGTACATACATTAATCAAAAAATTAAGTTAAATATTTTTCCTACACATTATTGCTGTGATAGCAGGCTTGCACATGTTATTGCTTATTTATATTATGCAAGTACTGGCATTACTTACATTAAGATAACTTTACCATAAGCTTACCTGTTGAAAATGATTGTTCCTTAAAATTATATGGCAAGTTAGTTTGCTGTGTGGCAGGCAACTGACTGCTATTTCCACAAAGCCAAAAGAACTTGATTCTGGTACTACAAACCACAATAAATTTTATTGTAAAAAATGTAATAAATTTGAATTAAAACATACTTGCTGAAAGGGTTACAAGTCGTGCATAATCATATTCACGTAAAGCATTTCCAAAACATTCTTCCTCTACAATCTGTGGATTTCCTAAGCAGATAAAGTGATAGACATTATAGTTTAGTCTGTTTGGATATTTTTTTTTATTGGGAAATAATTAAGCAATCCCAATAATATCTTGCAGAAATAAGGTAGGAGAAACCCCTTTCTTCAAAACATTATTTGCAAAAAAGCTTTCCTTTGAAAAATGTTTGAAGCATATTCGATAATGCTGCCAAATGTATTCAGGTGGAAGTTGTTCAAGCTGTTTGTAGCCATAAGCAGTTAACCATACTTTGAATTATTCCAAGCATTTAGTAGGAATAATGAATCTGTGTCGGCTACGATTTCTATCGGGTACACAACCAAAAACTGCGCAACCAGTTCTTCCCATTGCAGAGAATACTATAAACATACATTTTTCCTAATTTACAATATTTTTATATAACTATGTGTATGCTTACCAAATTACAATTAAAAAAATTTTTATAAAAATAAAATGACACACTTCTAAATAATAAGTTTCAGGAAATCCTTTGCCACATAAAATAAATAGAAAATATCCAAATGCACACCGTTACATAAAGCATCTAAAATGAAACGACCATTCATAATTCGGATAATGGCGGATTTCGTTGTTTGATCTTTGTCGATATTATCGATTTTTCGGCTACGATCGTGTACTCGATCATGCACGATACGTACGACTTGCAGCCCTCTATTAGCGTGGAAGGATTGTCACTGTCGCCATGACACTTTCCACTTCTCCCATTCAAGATTACAAACGGTGGTACTTTGGCAGGTCGAGGTACTTCCCCTAAGTAACAGTCGTCTTCTTCTGACGCTGTGATCTTTAATAAAGTAATTGTTTCATACTATCTAATAAACAAATATAATACGATTTATTATACATATATTATTTTCTTTCCCGAACATTGGTGAAGAATACCAGAATAAATATTTTAATTACACTCGGGAACAATCCTTCTTGTATTTCTAGACGTTATTACTAATAAATACCTTTCAAAATAGATTCATATTTTTATTAACCTGCTTGGCATTGATTATAAGATGGCTTCCAATCAGTTACTGATCGACTGGACATATTCAGCATTTTTTAATCATTAACTGTATGCTGTATGAAAACTTACACTTTCTTACAATTTTTGAGGAAGGTTTGTAGGTACTTTAGCAGGTCGAACGTATTCCTTCTACGTAACAGTCATCTTCTTCTGATGGTGTTAGCTTTAATAAAATGATTGTATTATAGTATCTCATAAACACACACAGTATGACTTAATATATGAGTATTATTTTCTTTCCCGAACATTATTTTTATTTTTAATAATATGTAAAATAGTATGCTGAAAAATACCACAATAAATATTTTAATTACTTTCAAGAACAATGCTCCTTACATTTTTAGACATTTTTACTAATCAATCTGCTCTCACATTGATTATAAAACGGCATCTAATCAGCTAGTGATTGACTAGACATGTTTAGCCATTAACTTGGTACGAAGATGTACACTTGCTTACAATTTTTGACGAAGGTTTGGCATGTCGAAGGTACTCCATCTAAGTAGCATTCATCTTCTTCTGATACTGTTATTTTTAGAGGACCACATGGAACTGATAAGTTAATTTAACTTTTAGTCTAAAATTCTATTTGATTTAATAGTTATTTGAAGAAATTTGTTAAAGATTGGATTAATATATGTGGACCTTCTGTTCGCTATGGACAATTGAAGTAGTGTATCCGAAATGTTAAATTATTTATTAAGTTAAAAAAAATTTACGATCCTTTGCTACTCCTTGGGAGAACTAGCCAGAATATTCGGAGAGTGTGGGGGGGTCCCTGTATGAAAGTTTTTAAGGGACGCCACATCATTTAATCTCTAGAAGTATCCCTGCAAATGCTGAAGCACTTGGATCCAATATGTGCCAATGACAAAATAACAAAATTGGATATAACCAAAAAGAAATTATGAAATTAAACGCTAGGGTGAAATAAGAAGAAAATTCGTCTACACTGGTTAACAGTCAACTTGTTTATTAACAAAAAGGAAACTTGAACGATAACTCTCAATGGCACCAGGAACTAATAACCGACCGTGCGAAAATTTCAAATATACTATAGTCTGTCTCAACCTTATTATGCAGTACAGCTCTTATGGGAATTAACTGCAACGTTGCCAAATCTTCTCATCATCTGTTTCCGGTTCATTCCTTGACATTTCATACGATCAAAACATATGCAGGCTCCATTAGCGCAGTGAAAAATCGAAATAAAAACTATAACAAAAGATATAGGTTACGTATCAAATTTGTAAGAATTACAAAAAACATATATACTTACACAAACGTTTGCAAAAGGAAGTCTACGTTCTAAAAAGAACGATTTAATAACAACTACAAATAATTTAATGGTGAATACACAAATATAAACTCACAATGAAAACTCTGATAGCTGTCAATACGACTAATATACGTTGCCTACTATAATAAACGACAACTTGCAACACTACAATCGAAAATAATGATAGCGTTATTTATAAATTACTAAAAGGAATAGAGACACAAAACTGATATTGCATCGTATACTGCATAATAAGGTTGAGACAGTCTATAATAAAATTTCCTCACAAATAAACCATATATAGAAAAAAAAAAGAATTATTAAGGTGGTAAATTTGGTTTAAAGTTATTTGTAAATAAATGCTACTCGTATTTCAAAACTGACACTATTAGAGTAAAAGCCAGTCGATTGCTGGCATTGAATGAATGCTTCTGACATTTCGGAATTAAAGTTATTCTAAAATAAATATATATTTTCCCAGCAAAATAAGTAGAACTACCTTAATAATATGTGATGTGGTATGCTGAACAATATGAGAATAAATATTTTAATTATGTTCAGGAAAAATTTTGTATACTTTTAGATGTTAGTAGTAATAACTACCTTTCAAAATAGCATCGTATTCTTATTATCCTGCTTGACATTGGTTATAAGACGGGATCCAATCAGCTAGTGATTGACTATACATATTCAGCATTTTTTTGGCCATTAACGTTGTACGATGATTAAACTTTCTTACAATTTTTGAGGAAGGTTTGTAGGTACTTTGGCAGATCGAAGGTACGTCATCTAAATAACATTCTTCTTCTTTTGATTCTGTTATCTTCAATAAAATAATTGCGCCGTAGTGTCTAATAAGCATGTATAATATCATTTAATATAAGACTCCGATTTAAATTTAAAAAATGATTTTATTTTTCTACATAATCTCCCTTCAGTTCAACACACTTGTTCCAGCGTTTTTCTAACATCAATATTCCTTCCCGGAAGTGAGAGTCTGGAAGGCTGTCAAAATATTCTTCTACGTTCCTTTCAACTTCTTCGTTGGATGTGAATTGCTTTCCAGAAACAAATTTTTTCAAATTTGGGAATAGATGGAAGTCTGAGGGTGCCAAGTCAGGAAAATAAGAAGGATGACCGAGCAAATCGTACCCCAAAACCCCAATTTTCTCATCGCAACGCACCCTTGTGTGCAGGTGCGTTGTCCTGATGAAAAATGATTTTTTCTTCTTCAAACCAGGCCTCTTCTCGCGAATTTTGGCATCCAGCTGGTCAAGAAGGTTAGAGTAATATGCGCCTGTAATTGTTCGCCTTTTTCAAGGTAATCAATTAACAAGATTCCTTTCGCATCCCAAAACATGCTGGCCATGGCTTTTCCGGCAGATGTGATCGACTTCGCTTTCTTTGGCGCTGAACCACCGGCTTCCATCCACTGCTTCGACTGCTGTTTCGTTTCAGGCGTGTAGTGGTGGACCCATGTCTCATCCATTGTGGCAAATCACCGCACAAAATCGGTCGGATTCTTGTTAAATCGGTCCAAAGAATGCTCCGAAAATCGTTCGCGCATTTGCGTTTGATCGACATTCAGTAAATGCGGCACCCATCTTGCGCAGAGCTTTCTCATCTTTAATTTTTTCAGATGGACAATTATATAAACCATAAAATTCACGTAATTTTCTAAAAACTTCACGGAACGCTGATTTTCATAAGATAATTCAACAATTTGAACGCGTCATTGTACGTGTACGAATCACACTTTTTAAATGCCCACATACCCAGACAAATTCAGTGCGTCATCTATATTTTATTTATTCTTAAAAAAGCCGCGCGATTTTAAACACCGTTTATATTATTTTCATTGCCAAACATTATTTTTATCTTTAATAATACTTATCCAATATGGTATGCTGAACCATACCAGAATACATATTTTAAATACTTTCAGGAATAATCCTCCTTATAGTCAGAGACTAAAGTTTAAATACACCTAAAAAATTGTATGTTTAAAGAAAAGTAAACGTTTCAGAAAAACTTATAGTATGCAGTTTTATTTGTCTTCATAAATAACAAAAAAAAAAAGATAAAAAATATAGGCTTCATTACAAATATAACGGTAATTCTTAAAAATACGATAAAATTCACTGAACAAAAATTTAAATACAAACATATTTACATCTTTGAATGTTATTCCATTTTTTAAATAATTTAAAAAAGAAAAACATTTCAATACTTTGTTGGACCGCTATGGCTATCGATAACTGCCTGCAAGCGGCGTGGCATAGAAAGTACCAAGCTTTCTGTTTCAGAAGGCGATATTTCAGACCAGATTTTTTAAAGAGCTTCTTTTAGCGACTCTTTGGTTGTTATTGAAGTTTTCGCTAATTTCGGCTTCATTAAATCCCAAACGTGCTCAATTGGGTTTAAGTCTGGTGATTGAGGTGGGCTATGGAGCTGCCTGGGAGCATAATAAAGCAACCACTCTTTCACAGAAAGTGCGGTGTGCTTGGGATCGTTATCCTGTTGAAAGATCCAACGGGGTCCAAGGCCCAAGATGTCGACGGATACTTGCAAATTTCTTTCCAATATACTCTTGTAAAGATGTTGATTCATTATGCCATCAGTAAACTCGAAATTCCCAACCCCGGCTGCTCCAATCGCTCCCCAAACCATGACATTGCCACCTCCATGTTTTACCGTAGGAACCAAATTTTGTGTTTGAAGGGTAGTGTTTGGCTAGCGCCAGACTTTTGAACGTCCATCGCTTCCAAATAAATTAAATTTGCTCTCGTCTGTAAAAAGAACTGTTCTCTAAAACCCAGCGTCTTTGTTTTTATACTTATTTGCAAACTTCAATCTACGTCGTCTGTTTTTTTCACTTATCAGTGGCTTCTTTCGGGGAACTCTGCTTTTATATCCATTTTCTCGCAATGCTCTTTGAACAGTTTTTGGATGCACATGCTTGTTGTAGTTATTAGCGATATCATCTGCAAGTTTTGGGGCACTTATTCTTGGATTCTTTTTCACTTATCTTACGATATGGTTAACATCACGACTGGAAAGTTTTTTTGGTCGATCGCTTCTTGGCATATTTTCTACTGAGTCAGTTTGCTTATATTTTCTAATTATATTTTGAATACTAGAAAATGGTACATTTAATAATTTTCCTATTTCTCGATAGGATTTTCCTTCCTTAAAATGTTTTATTATTAAATGTTTAACGCTGGACTCAATTTCTTTACCTTTGCCCATAATTTTCAATAGAACTTCCAATGCTGACAATAAGACCGCTACTAATAACAAGTGGTGGCTTTTAAAAAAAGAATTTGATCGAAACATACATATGTACATTCATAAAATATAACTGTACTTTGTTTTTGAGAAATGAAAGGTAGTTTTTTGTTTTGCAAGATGTATTTAAACTTTTGTCCGCTGTATTTTGTTGTTATTGTGGGATTTACCGTTATGTTTGCAATGCACAAAGAATTTTTTGTTATCGTTTTTTTGTTATTTATGAAGACAAATAAAGCTGCATACTATAAGTTTTTCTGGAACGTTTACTTTTCTTTAAACATACAATTTTTGAGGTGTATTTAAACTTTAGTCTCTGACTGTATTTCTAGAAGTTATTACTAATAAATACCTCTCGAAATAGATTCATATTTTATTAACCTGCTCGACATGGATTATAAAACGGTATCCAATCAGCTAGTGGCCATTAATGTTGAACGTAAATTTATACTTGCTTACAATTTTTGAGAAAAGTTTGGCAGGTCGAAGGTATTTCATCTAACATTCGTCTCCTTTTGATGTCGTTATTTTGAGGGGACCACATGAAACTGAAAAGTTAGTTTAACTGTTAGTCTAAAATTCTATTTAATTTGAATAGTTATTTGAAGAAATTTTTTAAAGTTTGAATTAATATATGTGCACCTTACATTTGTTGAGGACAATCGTAGTAGTGTATCTGAAATCACGTTGAAATAAATTTTAATCATAATCCAAAATCGAACATTTTAAGTAAGATGGTTGTTAATGCTTCATGCGCTTCTCTCTAAACTTGTGTTTAGTGTAGATTATAGCATTGTCAACCCGTATTGCGTACCTTTGTGAAGTTTAAAAAACTTACGATCCTTTGCTATCCTAGGGGGGAACTAGCCACAATATTCCGAGAGTAGAGTGCTTCCTTTAAGAAAGTTCTTAGGGAGCGCCACACTATCTAATCCTGGAAGCATCCCTGCAAGTTTTGAAGCACTTGGATCCAATATGTGCCAACTGCAAAGTAACAAAATTAGATATAACCAAACAAAAAAATTATGAAATAAAACGGTAAGGTGAAATAGGAAGAAAACTCATCCACACTGGTTAACAGTCAACTTGTTTATTTTTTTTTTATTTAAACAATACCTTTGCATGGCATTGCGTTAATGTTACAATCTGATCTTAAGATCAATCAGCAACTTACAGCTAACTTAAATTACTACTACTATATAACTAACTAAGGTCTTACTCAACAGCGTCCTTAGATTTCTAATAGGTTTTGTGCACTAACTAACGTACACTTCAACACGCACATTACTCTGCTTTTGACAATCTCACTTCACCAACTCGAAAGGTTTAGTCCTCTTGAGTCTTCTCTCTATTCCTGCAGTGTCGAGGAGCTGGATTACCTCGACATTGGTGTGATGATGAAGTCGTAGTTCATGACTTGTGGCAAGTTTGGCTATAGTTTGATCAACAGTATCCATATCCAAATCCTTATGGAGGCTACTGTTTCTAATGTACCAGGGTGCATCCACGATGTTCCTCAGTACTTTGCTCTGGAATCTTTGAATGGTTTCTAGATTACTTTTACTAGCACAGCCCCATAGTTGAATACCATATGACCAGATGGGTTTGAGAATTTGTTTATATATCATAAGCTTGTTGTAAACAGATAGAGTGGAGTTTCGTCCAATCAGCCAATACATTTTTTTATATTTAATTTGAAGTTGTTCTCTTTTCTTTTTAATGTGAGCTTTCCAGCGAAGCTTGGCATCGAGGGTAATACCTAAGTATTTTGCTGTATTTGCGAATGGAATTCGTTTTCCGTTTATGTTTATAGGAATATGTTGTTGAACTCTATTGGTAAAGTTTACATGTATAGATTTAGATTCATTTATATTAATTCTCCACCTTTTTGTCCATTTGTCTATTTTATTCATTGATGCTTGTAGCTTTTCTGCCGCTTCTTCATGGCTATTTCCTACTGCTACTATGGCAGTGTCATCTGCGAAGGTTGCTAACATATCATTTTCTGATTCTAATTCGGGAATGTCATTCGTGTACAAGAGGTATAAAAGCGGTCCCAATACACTGCCCTGTGGCACTCCTGCATTAATTTTCTCTAGATCAGAGTAGGCTTCCTCTTGCTTAATTCTAAAGTGTCTATCTGAAATGTAGGATCCCAAAATGCCAGAGAACTGTTTAGGCAAGTGCATCCTCATTTTGTGTTTTAATCCCTTATGCCAGACTTTGTCAAATGCCTGAGCCACGTCAAGAAATATTGTGGAACAGACTTTTTTCCCTTCTAACGACTTTTCTATCACATTTGTAATTCTGTGGACCTGATCGATAGTAGAGTGGCTTTCTCTATATCCGAACTGATGGGATGGGATCAGATTATGGTCTTCTATTATGGGTTTTAGCCTTTTAAGCAGCAGTTTTTCAAAGAGTTTCGACAATACAGGAAGAAGAGAGATAGGTCTGTAAGAGGAAACTTCATGTGGGGGTTTACCTGGTTTAGGGATCATGATGACCTCTGCTACCTTCCACATCAATGGTACATATTTTAGCCTAAAAGCTGCGTTGACTAGATGTGTTAGCTTGACTATTGCTTTTTTTGGGAGCTGTCTTAGGACTTCACCAGTAATAAGATCAAATCCAGTTGCTTTTCTAGGATTTATATTTGTTTTAATCTCTGTCATAATTTCTTTAGGAGATGTGAGCGTAATCTCTACTTCTTGTTGTGCAGTCCCTTGGTCAATAATATCTATATTATCATCACCTTCATTTGGCTGGAAAGTGTCCTGTAGATGTTTGGCGAAACTATCAGCCTTTTGTTGACTATTTTTTGCCCATTTGCAATTTGGCATCCTAATTGGTGGTATTTGCATTATAGGTTTTTTTAATCCTTTAGTGGCTTTCCATAGTGAATAGTCAGTACTAGCATCATTTGTCAGTTCACTTAGGTAAGTACTAATTGATTCGTTTTTATACTTTTTGATTTCTCTTTTTAGTGTCTGGGTAGCATTATTTAGATTTGTCTTATCTGTAGGGGCTCTAGATTGATGCCATTTTCGCCTTAGTTTCCTCTTTTCACAAATTAGGTGTCTAATTTCTTTTGGGTAGTTGTTTCCTTTGGTAATCTGTCTAATAATGGGAGTATTATTCCATGCACATTGTTGTATTTGTTCCACGAATAATTCGATTTCTTCATCTAGTTGTTGCCTATTTTTTAAGGGTACCGCTAAGTTAATTTTTTCTTCCAATTCTAACTTAAAACTATGCCAGTCTGTTAGTTTATTTATCAAAGTTGGTTTATTTTCTTTTTTTATAATATGTTCACTAATGGTTAGGACAATTGGTGAATGGTCGGAGTTCATGTCCCACCCTTCTTCAATTTGCATATAATTTGCGCATAAGTTTCTTATGATGAAGAAGTCTATAAGGTCTGGAATTTTTTGTGGATCGGTAGGCCAGTAAGTTGGTTTACCTGTTGATAACGATTCACTTCTATTTTCTTTTATTGCTTCCAGCAGTTCTTTTCCCTTGGTAGTTGTTAACCTTGATCCCCAATGTACATTTTTAGCGTTAAAATCTCCGCCTATGATAAATCTTTTACCTAGAGTTCTCAGTAGTGTAACATAATGATTTTTTTAAGAGCATGTTTCGGAGGACTATATAATGCTGTCACTGTTACTTCTTGGTTTTTGACATTAACAACTACAGATGTAGCTTGAATTTCTTCAGTTTTATATTCTGCTTCTGTATGATGCATAATGTTTTCTTTAACTATTATAGCACTCCCACCTTTAGCCGCATTTTCCGGATGGATGGTGTGATATGTTTTATATCCTCTAAATTTTATATACGACTGTGTAGTAAAGTGTGTCTCGGCAATGAGACAGATATCTATTTTTTCAATGTCCAGGACTGCTTGCAACTCTTGTTGATGTTGTAGCAGTCCATTGGCATTCCACTCCATTATCCTTAGTTCCTTAAAGATTTCTTTGCTTTGGTATAGCTCCCCTACTTCGATATTCTAGATCACTTATGCGTTTGTCCATTGCAGCCAGTTTTTCTAAAATCTGCTTCAGTGTTTGCTCTATATAAGTTATTGGCTGAGACTGTTGTTGTAGTTTACTATTTCCAGGATTTCCTGTCACTACTTGGCTATATGATCTGCTGTTGGTGTCTAATCCCTCTTCTGTTCCTTTTCTGTTACCAGGGGCTTGCTGTCTAATCCTTTGGGGTTGAGTTGGTAAGCTTACTTTTTTCATTTGCTTATCTTTAAGTTTTTGCATTTCTTTAGCCACAATGCAGCCTCTATAGTTTGCAGGATGCTCCTTACCACAATGTACGCATTTTGGTGTGACATCCCTAGGTTTATCACATTCTTTAGTAATGTGCTTGCCAGGACATCTTACACATCTAGGTTGTCTCTCACAGTACTTTTGTGTGTGTCCGTATGCTTGACACCTTTTGCCCTGTGGGACTAACTTCGATTTTCTTAATGGAAGAATTTCTACTCGTGTACTCAATATATCAGTTATACTATAGATTTTATTTATGTCTTCATCTTTCCTAAAACTTAACATAAACATATCTAATGGTTTCTTGGTCTTAAATTGTAGTTTGGGTGTGGCTTCTAAGATTTTAAAACCCCTTTTTTTTAATTCCCTGATTATATTTTCTGGTCTACATGAATGGTGCAGTTTGTTAGCCATAACTTTTATAGGCCTATCTTGCTTGTTTTCATAGGAGTGAAACTGCAGATTCTTTTCCTCCAATATCTTTACCACTAGTCTGTAACTATCTCCATCAGCTACATTAATTTTGATTACTTCATTGTTCATAACTTTTATTTGGAACCCAGTTATAATGTTACTGAGTTGCTCATGTAATTCATTAAAATCTTGAATTCCGTCTATAACAATAGGTGGAGGTAATTTTGGTTTTTTACTTACCATTTGATTATCATTCGAGGTTTCCTTAGGTGGAGTTATAGATGTATCCATTCGTTTTCTTTTGTAGTCTTTGTTCTTAACCCTTATCCACTCCGTCTCCCTCGCCAGTTCTTCCTCATCTGTATGGTATTCAACTGTCTCTGCTTTCTCTTTTTTTTTCCCGAGCCAGCATGTTTTCTATCTCTGCATACTTTTTTTGCATATTATTCATCTGAAATTGTAGCTGGGTGACTTTCTGAAGTAAAACATTTTTCTCCTCTTCTGCTTTTCTCCACCCTGTATATAAGGTTTGTTCATTTTGTGACCTTGCGAAATTCTCTTGGAATATTGCATTATTCTGTTGAGTTAATATCGCCTCATTAGGCGTTTGTGATAACGGCGTTTGTAAAAACGTTGTTTCCATTATTTTATTTACACGATAACTTACGGCCTTGACCGCTGGATATCACTCGTGTATAATGATATCCACTTTTTATTACGTTTCTTACTTATCGAAAGCAAAACCAGTAACAAAAAAAAGTTAATCAATAATTCTCAATTGCACCAGGTTCTAGTGACCGACCAACCATGGTATAAAAAATTTCAAGTATGCTAATAAAATATTCTCACAAATAAGCCATATAAAGACAAAAAATGGATGATTAAGGTTGGACACCTGGTCTAAAGTTGTTCGTAAATAAATGATACTGGTTTTTCAAAACCGACATTATTAGGGTAAAAGCTAGCCAGTTAATTTTGAATGATTGCTTCTGACATTTCGGAATTAAACTTATTCTAAAATATATATTTTCAAAGCAAAATTGCTAGAGACAAAATAGGGCTATTCTATTAAGTAGATCCCTAGCAATTCCAAACCAATCAGTTACAAACGATCTTAATTAGTAACTTAATCGATTAACTCAGTACTGAATATGTATGCAGCTTATAGGTTTTTGCATTATTCATTTTTGCAATATAAAAATGACTTAAGTCAATTTTAATTAATTAATTATAAAGCAAAGGCCCGCGCTAATTAAAAATTCGAGAGCTGGACCGTACTAGATCAAATAAAATATGATTTTGATGCTGATGGAAATTGTGCCTTTCGAAATTCCGAAAGATCGATGGATGACAGTTAAATTGGACCAAATAGATTCACAAATAGTATAAAATAGTTACACACAGTGACGTTCTCGAAATTTGAAACAGAGTCAAAATAAGCATGTAACACCCTTTCCCGCCCAAGCTATTTGTCTTGTGAAAAAATTGGTTAATTTTTTCCTCCAGTAGAAAATGTAAAATTGTAGCAACTATTATTTTTTCCATGTTCAAACGCAGATACACGTCATCCCGCCTCTATCGATTGTGGTTGAAAGCTACATCCAAAACTCGTATTCCTTACCTGTATCTAGCCAGTATTGCGATTAGGGAGCATTCTCTGAACAAAATGATCTAAAAGGGGGCGTCACCAAATTGAATTCCTTTAAAGTCTTCCACTAATACTGAAGCGAAAAGTATTTAAGCAATACGTACAGGTTATACTATAATATGATTAATAAGATGAGAAGAGAAAAAAAACAGACAACGAATACACTAGTTAAAATGCCAAAATAAAGATAAAGTACTGATTTATAAATACATAAATATAGATTTAGTGAAGACTCAGTACTTAAGAATATAATTCAACATGTATCTATTCCGAAAACGTATTTAGCGTACATAACATATGTTCCATTCCTTATAATAATATAAAAGGTACTAAACATATAATGAATTGTATTATTATATTGCATAGTTCTTACTTTTTAAGCCCACTAAATCAACGACATTCATAAGATATAAAAAGACTATGATAAATTGACCTACTATATTCAAATTAAGAAATAAAAAATTATATGATACATCGATCAACGATATTCAAATTAATGATCATTTCTTGATGGGTGTTTATTCAAGATCATCACTTATCTGACCATATTTCTCATAAGAATAATTTTAGATCCTTTCTTATACTATCAAGCTCAAAGATGTTCAAAAAGTTTTAGTTCCAACTCGTTCAACGGAACTGTTACAGGATCAATTCACTAGCTAACACGATCCTTATTAGGCTCGTATATAAAGCAAGAACGACGCCAGAAATGAAGACTAAAAAATGCAATACGAAGAGAATGCAAAAATTAGTCCAACGATATATTAATACTTTTACCTCATACTTTTACGTAGTGTAGAGTCAATCAAAATTCTCTCACTTGCCAAGATGGTGATTTATTAAATTAAACCATATGGTTATTAAAGTTACGAGGACGTGTAATCACGTCAGTCTGCTTCTAACATCATCGCGTTCTAACCAATTTTCAAATTCGCCTGCATTCTCATGTCAGGTTCTTCAATAATTGTCAATTGCGATTGCTTGCCGGACTCATTTCATATAGAGTCTCTTGATACTGCTCTTCCGTATTCATTGCGTATTGCGTTGCCAACGGAGATGAAAGAGGATGTAGGGTATATTGTGTTTGAGAGTGCACAAATTCAGAAGAAGTTGATGTTTTTGAGGCAGGAATACTCCTCGATGTTGTTGTTCCATCGCCTACGTGAGCAAGTAATGTCGAAGGTCGCAAGTTTTTGTTATGCCATGCATGTTGCGATAACGGTGTTGGGCAATCACGTGACAAATCTTGCGAGTGAGGTGGATTAACTTCAGCGAAATTAAACGATGATGATGACGACGTCGAATATGTAGATGGGGCAGGTGATACTTGACGATGTTGGGCAGTTGCCGGTGATAAGGGCGAAGAAGCAGCCGCGATATATTTTTCTTCAATTTCACTCACAAGAGTGAATACTTTCATTTTTATAAAATGTTGATCAACAGCAGAAAACGTTTTAACGGTGCCAGCCATTAATTGAAAGAAATTGTCGATGGGGTGTGCTGTTCGTTCCTGTGCTTTTTTATTTAAAATATACTTCATTAGGGTCGATGATGCATTCTCCTGTTGCACTCCTGTATTTTTCTGTTTAGTTTGTTTATTGCGAGTCTGCGGCACATTACTCGTAAATGTATTGACAGGATCAATGTCCAGTTCAACTTCTTCATTGGCATCAGTTTCTTTCGACAGGGTTGTTTGTCCATCTGTCTCTTCGATATCCATATTATGAATATTATCATCGTCTCTTTCCTCCTGCTCGATAGTAGATATTCGTGGTCTATCACAATTTATAAATTGGTTAATAAATTGCATTTGGTCGTGATATCGCCATTTGGAAATTTTTGTAGCTGCTTGGCCACTTTTGGTCTTCCATTTAGCGAGATATTTTCGATATTGAGATCGTAGTCCTTCCCATCGATTCTTCACTCCTGATAGAAAAAAAACCTTGAATGAAACTATGTACAGTACAAAACAAATGTTATGAAATCTTTTCATTTTCAGATTTTTGTCTACAGGGGATTCCTACCGAACAATTGCGTTTAGTTATCGCCTTGGCCATTCGACAGTACAGAGCATCGTTCTCGAAATTTGCGGAGCAATTAATGAGGTGTTATTAACAGAGTATATTCCAACTCCATCTCAAGAAAAATGGTTACAAATAGCAGATGAACTATGGAGCATGTGGAATTTCCCAAACTGTTTGGGAGCCTTAGATGGCAAACATGTAACAATAGAAGCTCCAGCAAACAGCGGATCTTTATATTTTAATTATAAGAAGACGTTTTCGGTAGTTCTCTTGGCGTTAGTAGACGCCAATTACAAGTTCGTTGCTGTAGATATTGGGTTATATGGCAAAAACAGTGATGGTGGAATTTTTGCAAATTCCGCACTGGGAAAAAGACTGGAAAATGCTACGCTGAATGTTCCAATAGACTCACCTCTACCAGGGACAAACGTAAAAGCACCGTATGTAATATTGGGAGATGAAGCGTTTCCGCTAAAAAAATATTTAATGCGACCTTACCCAAGATCGAAAAATGATGAAGATAATGCGAAAAGAATATTCAATTATCGTTTGTGTCGAGGAAGAAGATTAGTTGAATGTGCATTCGGTATTATATCACAAACTTTTCGCGTGTACAATAGAAGACTCAGGGCTCATCCTCAAAATGCATCCTCAATAATTTTAACAACATGCATTCTGCACAATATTATTAGGAATACTTGGATCATAAATTTCGAGAATAACTCGGAATGCATTAATAGCGATCACGTACAGCATCTAAGAAGACAAGGAGGAAATGCACAGGCAGAAGCATTTCAGACTAGGGAAATTTTTAAAAATTTCTTCAACTCTCCTGAAAGTTCAGTACCATGGCAAGAAAATCTCGCGATGTAATCAGAATAAGGCTATTAAATAAATATCAAATTTTGTATAACTTTTGTGTTTCACTTATCAGGTAATCCAACTATTTCTTCAATCTCGTTCCACATTTTCCTTTTATAATTATTGTCACTATAGTAATGTGACTGCAAATCATATAAGCCGCGTTTGCCTTTTACTAATTCGATTAGTATTTCATCTAGAAAAAATAAATACAAATTTGTATTCAATTTATTCCGTTTCACTTTATATATAAAATATTTATCGAAAGTGCAAAACAGTAAACTATTCTTTTAAAATGTTCGCGAATTTCACCATATACACGTTTTTCTCGGAAAAAAAACGCTTATAGAAAAGTTGGCGAAAATAATTATAGTGCGATTATTTATTATTCATAATCAAATGTTATAAATCATACGCATAAAGTACTTACCTTTTTCAGAATTCCACGATTTATTACTAGCCATGACTAGAAGAAAAATGTAACTTCTCCCTGCACGACCGCAGAAAGACTGGAGTCGAAACAGAAACGTATTCACACTGTCGGTACAAGTCATGACAGGTCCGATCTCGGTCCGATCTCGCTCCAGTCAAAATATTCTTTCCGACGAACCGGTACCGTCACGATACCGGATCGGAACTGGAGCGATACGGTAGTGAGAATACTCTGATTCTTTCTTATCTAAGAATATTTTACCGGACCGGGAACGGAGCGAGATCGAACCGGGAACGGCACCACAGTGTGGATCGAGCCTTATTATCTCTCTCAAGGAAATCGATAACAAGAGAGATTATAGCCCACCATTGGACTTTTAACCCACTGAAGTCATGACGTATTCACACAAAAAATAAGCGTTTATTATTATGGTCAAATAATTTCAAATCACTGGTAATAACTTCCAATCAAAGTAATGGTAATAATTATACGATTTAGTTAATTAAATTCTGTTAATTAAAACAAAATTAGAATATTAGTGGGATCTATAATCAATGATAATGATTTTTCGACTGACAAATACCAGAGGGCGTTAAAGGAACAAAGAACAACGAAAATGTACTCAATCGAATACATTAAACAGAGATTAAAGTTATGTTTGTAACAATATATAACCATTACGGTTTCTATAGAATAGTTGTAATTATAAAATCTATTTCTGTAGATAGAAATAGTTTCATAGTAAACATTAAAATCTATAAAAGCTTATTCAAACATAATTATGCGATTATCTTATTATTCACGATGAATGATAATACTCTCATAAAACTGCAGGTAGAAGAATTGCACTTGAGGGATTAGATCTCTCAATTCTTGGAAATGTCCGATTGTTAGGATTTTATTTTAAGGTATCGTGTTATTGTAACCTATTAAGTACTTATACTTGGGTATTTTGGCAAAATTGCAGTTAGTTTTTGTGAAATGTTCATAGTGATAATATCGTGTGTTTCGAAGAAGTTGAATCGGTTAGAAATGTCTAAACGGAAAGAATAGAGTGTAGAAACACGATCGTTTATAATCGCATACCATAAAACTGGCAAGAGCAACCGCGAAATTGTCACAGAACTTAAATCAGTCCACCGTGGGTTATATCATCGAAAAACACCGCGAATGTGGAAGTGTGTTAAGCAGAACTCGAAAATGTAGACCAAGGACAACAACCTCGGCAAAAGATCTTGCAATGGTGGTAACAAACAAGAGAAATAGACGCAGCCCCAGAAATCACAGCAGAAATGAATGCTGTTCGTCGAAAACGTGTTTCCACAGTTAAACGGCTATTAAAAAAGGCGGTCTTCATGGGCGAATTGCAATGCAGAAGCCGCTTCTACGCAAGAAAAACAAGCAAAAACGTTTAAAGTGAGCACGCGATCACCAAAATTGGACCATGTAAGACTGCAATAAAGTATCGTGGACCGATGAATCCAAATTCTAGATTTTCGGTTCACGAAAATGTGTTTTCGTGAGGAGGTCTGTGGGCGAGCGTGCCCGGGAAGAATGTATAGCCCCTACTGTTAAGCACGGTGGAGGTTCAGTCATGATATGGGGTTGCTTTCCTGGATCGAATGTGAGCGATTTCGTAGACATCGAAGGTATACTAAAAAAAGAACAGTAAAGGCCCCTTTAAACGATCAATATTATTGAGCAATATTTTTCGAGTTCAATAATATTGTACAATACGTTTTACCCTACATTATTCAATAATATTGCACAATATTTCGTGCATTATGATTTAGTAGTACGAATTCTTTTGCTGTTTACGGTATGTTGACTGACGCTGAAACTGCTTGCGTAGCTATCGCACTTTCTTTTGCTTTAAAGAAAAAGAAAACACGGCGCTGGACAAAAGAATGGTACAGGAAAAGGTCAATTTATACTCATGAAAATCTTCTAAATGACTTAAGATTTAGTGAACCAAGTGATTACAAGAATTATTTGCGGATGGATGCATCAACTTTTTACGAGTTGCTCACATTGCTTACTCCACTGATCGAAAAAAAGAATACGAATATGCGGGAAGCTATACCAGCAAGTCAGCGCTTATCAATTACCTTGCGGTATTTAGCGACGGGAAATACATTTCAAGACCTAAAATTCAGTAGTGCTATATCTCCACAATCTATAAGCTGCATCGTTATAGAGACTTGTAAAGCTATAATAAAAACACTCAACAATTTTATACAGGTAAGCAAAAATTAATTTCAAACTTATTTTATTAGTAAAATAATACAATTATTATGCATTGTTACAAAATCTAACTATGTGGTAAAGTTGGAATAAAAAGTAGAAGCTGAGGATGAAGAAGTTTCCTGTGGTTCCATTGGCAACACTGGCTGAGTAATATTAAAATAATGTTGATTACTGTAACCAACAGAGGGTGGGTTACTATAGCCCACAGCCGCACCACTATGCGGTGTAGATGCTCTACTACTTTCTTCATGATTGATTTTAACGGAGTTTCGATGGAGAGTACCCAACTGTCCCTCCAACAAAATATCATTAATGGCTTTTTTTGCCAGAAGTTGTTGCTTTGGATCCATCTTTTTTAAATCACTAGCCCATGTTTTAGCAATAAAGTCATAATCATCCTCTTTTTTCTTCAAACGTTCACACGCCAATTCCAAAAGTTCATCGCTGCGATTGGTTTTTTTGCGTTTCTTGCTACGCGATGCACCGGGAACAGACTGTTGTATGTCAGAAAGAGTCGAAACCGATAAAGCTTCAACCTAAAAAATAAATTATCACATTGCAATTATTACAAAAACAAATAATAATAATATTATTAATTAATTTCTAATTTTCAGTTGCCAAAATCTCCAGAGGAGTGGAAGCAAGAAGCAAATAGATTTGAGGAGCGATGGAATTTTCCCCATTGTCTGGGGGCAATAGACGGCAAGCATGTGCTGATACAGAAACCAGCGGATTCTGGGTCGTATTATTACAACTATAAAAGTACTTTTAGTATTATAATGATGGCTGTAGTAAATGCAAACTACGAGTTCATTATGGTTGATGTAGGAACTAACGGCCGAGTTTCAGATGGAGGAGTACTAAGCAATTCAAAATTTGGGCAATTACTAACTGACAAATCTTTGAATCTACCGGAACCTGAAAGATTACCTGAAACTTCAAAAATACTTCCGTTTGTATTTGTCGGAGATGAGGCCTTTGCTATGAGTACTAACTTAATTAAGCCGTATAGCCAATCTGCATTAAACGCAGAGAAACGTATTTTTAATTGCCGCTTATCTCGTGCACGTCGAATAGTTGAAAATGCATTTGGTATACTTTGTGCACGATTTGGCATTTTTCAAAGGCCTATAATGCTGGCTCCTGAAAAAGTTAGAACTATTGTTTTAGCTTGCTGCTATTTGCATAATTATTTGAGAAAGAATACTAAATGCCAATATATTTCCGAAGGCGCTGTTGACAATGAAAATTTAGCAACGGGCGAAATTGTGGACGGAAATTGGAGATCAACCGTGAACCTTGTCGATCTACATCGTGGAAGAAATAGAAACTCATCAGAAGTTGCAAAGAAAATAAGAGACGACTATTGTGAATACTTCAACACCGATGGAAAGGTTTCATGGCAAGATCGAATTTGAAAAAACAATAAATATCATATCTATCATTACCTATGTACATTTTAAAATGTATTTATTGTATTCAATAAAGAAATACTTACATTTTCCGAAACAGAGTTCTTGTCGATTTCCTCATCTTGTATAGTATTTACTGATTCTGTTGGAGTTTCCTGGTGGTATAAGAAACCTAACTCATCGAAATACCATAAGGTTGGTTCGTATATTTCATCTGCGCCCTTGCCAGACCTCTTGCTGTTGTTTATTTTTTTTAATTCCTTCCTATAGTTCGTTCTGAGGGAGTTGAATTTGTTTTTTAATTCTTCCTTGTCTGCATTTGGATACAGTTCCTTTTATTTCTCCAAGAGAATGTTATATGCTTCGTTCTTTTGCTGTCTGTCACTATATTCTTTGGATTTTATTTTCCATAATGCTGGTAACTGTCGATATAACTGTATACATTCTATTAGAAATGCCCGTTCATTGTTTTTACTGTCTTTTTTCTTACTAGCCATAATTAATTATTTAATCACGTACTTATTTTTATTTACGCACTTTACAAGGAGACGTCCTAAAAGCAACTAACCAATATTGCGCAATAACAATTCTAGACGGAACAATATTTTTACATTGTGCAATAATATTTCAACTTTGTTCAAACTTCACTCAATCATTGTGCAAACCGTCAATATTTCTTCCAGACGGTCAATATTATTGCCCAATTTTTAATATTGCTCAATAATATTGATCGTTTAAAGGGGCCTTAAAACGCATATTAGAGGAAAACGCAATCCCCTCTGGAATTAAAATTTCGGGTCAAAATTTTATCTTCCAACAAGATAATGACCCGAAACACACTTCCAAACTATGCCGGGAATATTTGCAGATATTGGAGAACGGGGGAACCATAAAAGTTATGGCGTGACCTCCCCTGAGTTCCGATTTAAATCCAATCGAGTTGCTGTAGGAAGAACTTGACCGAGAGGTGAAACAATCGGTCTGCACATCTG
The DNA here is from genome assembly GCA_031893035.1 of Dermolepida albohirtum. Classification (NCBI taxonomy): domain Eukaryota; kingdom Metazoa; phylum Arthropoda; class Insecta; order Coleoptera; family Scarabaeidae; genus Dermolepida; species Dermolepida albohirtum. The sequence goes on from JAVIWB010005094.1 coordinate 48,786, forward strand.
TTGCTAATATGCCGTAGAAAATATATATTTTTCATATACGAGGAACAGTCAAAAAGTTCCCGGAATTTTGTTTTAACTCTTTATTACCACAACATAGGTACACAGTCACTTAATCGCCTTCAAAGTAGGCGCCGTCTGAACACACACACTTGCTCCACCGCTCCTGCCATTGTTGGAAACAACGATGAAAGTCCTGTTGTGGTATCTTCCGAAGTTCAGCCGTCGCGTTGGTTTTGATGTCTTCTACGGTGTCAAAACGGTTACGTTTGAGGCCCTTTTTGAGCTTGGGGAAGAGCCAGAAATCCAATGGCGCTAAATCCGGTGAGTAGGGAGGCTGCTGGAGGACTGGAATGTTTTTTTCTGCAAGCCATATTTGCACAACAATCGACGTGTGGGAGAGAGCATTGTCGTGATGGAGTGACCATCCTTCTTGCCATTTGCCTGGGCGTTTTCTTCGAACTGCTTCCCTCACTCTTTTCAAAACTTGCACGTAAAAAGGACCGTTAACCGTTTGTCCAGCTGGTACAAATTTATGGTGCACCACAGCTTCGTTGTCGAAAAACGCAATGAGCATCACTTTTGTTTTCGATTTGACATGACGTGATTTCTTTGGTCGAGGAGAGGACGATGTGTGCCATTCTGATGACTGCATCTTGGTTTCCGGGTCGTGCGCGTACACCCAAGTCTCATCACCAGTAACGATTGTCTGCAAGAACATCGGGTCCTCTGTGCTTTTTTCAAAACATTCGGCCGCCGTCAACTTCCGAGTTTCCATCTGATCCGGATTCAGCAAGCGCGGGACAAACTTTGCACTGACACGTTTCATCTTCAAATCATCTGACAGGATTGCGTGTATGGATCCATGAGAGATCCCCGCTTCTTGTACCAACTCGTCGATGGTCATTCTGCGGTCTGCTCTGATTAATTGTTTCACTCGCTCGACCATTCCTTCGTTCCTGGAGGTTGAAAGTCTCCCACTGCGACTCTCGTCTTCCAGTGATTCCTGTCCACCCTTAAATCTTGAAAACCACTCGTAAACAGCTGTTTTCTTTAAACAATCGTCACCGTAAACTGTTTGTAAGGCTAACAAAGTCTCTGAAGCACATTTTTCCAATCTGCACATGAACTTGATGTTCGCCCGTTGCTCGAACTGCGACATCGCGCCAACTGATCACCACACACTCCTACCTTCCGATAAACTGCAGTCACACTGCGTGTTCAGACTTGCTCGGACCTATCAGCGTCATAACTATGCACCATAAGGAATGTACTGTACAAAATTTATTGTGATTGCATGACAACTGCCAACACTACGACACAATTCCGGGAACATTTTGACTTCTCCTCGTATGTAAATAATGAAAAGATATTAGTATTTCAATTTTGTTTTTTTTACAATTTGCGGGTTAAATGCGAGTGACCAAATACTTATGAGCGATAGTGTATATATATATAATAGATATACAATACACTGATTCAAACAATCGTCCGTACACTAACCAGTTGAGAATGCAATTGAAAACTGTTTGGCAAATATATTCCCTATGATAACAAGTTAAGCAATTTTGGATTGCGCAACGGGCATGTTATTAGATTAAAAAAACACTAAAGAGCTCAAATAAATATTTATTATATTTAAAATACAAAAATAGAAAAATATCTCAAAAAACGAACTCAAAAAATTATCCATACAGCAAAGTAATACTGAGTTTAAATTCATTAAATCTATATTTAATAACTAGTATGATATCCCTTGGCATTGATTACATCTGTTAAGCGATTTTTCATAGAAGATGCTAATTTAGAAGTGGTTTCCTTATCAATATTGTTCCATTACTCAAGAATAACACTTTTCAGCATCTGGGTGAGGAAGCATTTCTTTTATGTTGCCGTGCAGCCAGTCGCTTACAATTTTCGACTTGTGTTTTGGGTCGTTATCATGAACGAAGCGAAAATCTGTTTGTATACCCAATTTCACAGCACTAGCTTCCAAATTTTCTTTTGAAATAGCTAAAGAATGATGTTTGTCCATTTTCGTTTCAACAAACACAAGATCCCCCCTCCCGACGATATCGCACCCCACACCATCACGCTGCCATCGCCGTGCTTCACCATTGCTTTCAGATTTTTTAATTCGAGAGCTGTATTTTCTCTACGCTACACAAATCTTCCATCTGACTCAAAAATATTAAACTTACTTTCATCCGTAAATATTACGCTTTTCCAAAAGTTATTTACGTAATTTTTGGCATACTCTAAACGAAGCTTTACATTCTTCTTTGAAATGAATGGCTTCCTGTATGAAACACAAGCCTTATATTGTTTTAAATGGAGAAAATTTCTAACGGTTTGTGCATTAATCTAAAGCTTTTCACTTTACTGAATATTTTTAGCTATTGCTACTGCACTAATTTTAGGATCCAGTTTCACCATTCTTTCAATTTTCCGTCCCAAGCGTGCGTCAATAATTTTTTTCACGGCCTTTGCTTGCAGAAATTTCTAACGTTCTAGTTTTTTGTAGTTTTCTATAACGTACTGAACTGAAAATCGCGGTCTAGAAGTAATTTCAGAAATGTCTCCCAAGCTTTTACCATCCTGGCGCAATTTAATAATTAATTCTTTGATATTAATAGAAATTTTAGTTCCAACTTTGTAATTCACACTCATTTTCATTGTTTGTAAAACAAAAACTTAAGAAAACGGTTTAGATCAGTGCTGACAACATTAGAATTCAAAAGATAACATTTCAAAGACTCGTTACATTTTAGTGCTATTTCTTTTACTCTTTTCCAGCTATACGGACAAATTTTTGAGTTTGATTCTTGCAATTCTTCATTTAGCTCATTGCTTTTAAAAATTTAAAAGTTTATTTGGATTGACTGTAACAGGCAAGTTTTTAAGTACTTTTCGACCACTGGTAAAAAAACAAATTTGTTTGAATAAGACTTATATTTTGTAAAATATAACCAAATAAGTTCTTAACCGCTCACTGTACGGACAATTGTTTGAGTCAGTGTATATATATATATATATATATATATATATATATATAATTTACTCTTGTAGAATGTATAATAAAAATTTATAAAGTTGTGTATAAAAGTATTGCATAATACGGTCGTTATCTAAATATCCCCGTGTATATTATTGTTTCTATAATAAATTTAAAGGATTACATACATTTTTAATGGATCTCTCGACATCGTTATTAATATCTGTCGGTCTTTATTTATGCAAATCTGCATATTAAGACGTGATTCGATTTATTTGCATTTCTTTACCAATGAAAATTACCTCATTAGACAGAGAAAGACTACTTCAAAAGAAGGATGGAATGTCTTTCGTAATTTCTTTTGTTCGAGTGACCAGATGCGACGTCACATACATGTATTTTTTTACTGTCAAAATTGAATTGCTGTAACTCTTCCAATTCTATTTTGAATCGGCTGATGGTATATAGATCTTGTACACATTCAACTAAATTCATATCATTATCACACTACACTTGATTACTTACACACAGACAAAATTTTAAACATTGTATGCGCTATCGGTAATTTTTCAACTTACCAATTACAAAATTATTCATTCTTCTCGAATTTAAGAATTAGCGTTGTATTTACACCAAAAGCTTCGAGACTATTCTATATGATATAGTGCTTCTCCTGACTATATTCATTCAATTTTTTACCATTAGAAAAGAATAAACAACGCCTCGGTAACACTATTCGCTTTCAAATCGCTCGGAACTGATTTTCCAAATTTCGTCTAATATCCTTATATATATGTATATATATATATATATATATATATATATATATATATATATATATATATATATATATATATATATGTATATATATATATATATGTGTGTGTATATGTATATATGTATATGATTTTATAAAGTTTTCCCCGCTCTATCTCAATGATCTTCTTTGTCGGTTTGAATCTAGTCAATTCACCAATTGCGTTTAATTTTTCAGTTTATGATAAGGTATACTTATGAGATAACTAACTGAGTTAGTGTGCGTTTCGACCGGGTTTGGTACGAAATCCCGTCAATCAAAATCCCGACAATCAAAACACCGACAATCAGAATCCCGAAAAATCATAAGCCCGACAATTCTAAATCCCGACAATTCAAAATCCCGACAAAGTAAATGAAAAACATAATTAATGGTTTATGTAACTTTTTATTTACATAAAGTAGTAGGTACAACTTAAATACGCAATTGTGAAACAAAATATGATGTGTATTTACATTGAAAGACTATGAGCTATGCCTCTAAGGTAGTCCATTATTTCACGATTTTCGCGGTCATTTACCACTGTCATGATTCTTCTCTCTCTCTCTGGATTGACGCTTTTTTTGTTTTGTAGGTGGCTCACCTCGTACAACGCTTTCTATTTGGTTATATACCTGTTGCTGTTCTTTTTGTAGTTCTGATATAATGTGGTAAAGTCCAACATGTGCCCGTCCAACTAAATTTTCCCATCTTCTATGCCAAGCTTCCACAACATTTTGAGTGCGTGGAAGTCTTTGTTGAATTAAATCATGAAGAGACCATAATGTTGATGGAAACAAGGGTGCTGTACGAACTGCATCACCATTCCTTAAATGTCGACGTATCCTTCCATTGACATAATTTGAGTCAAACTAATTGACAATACTCTCAGCTTCCTCTGGTAAGTGCGTCTTTAAAATATTAAAAGCCCCTGGAATTTCATTGGCTGGCAGAAAAGCCAAAGCAAATAAATGCCGCAACATCAAACTAAAAGGTTCGTCGGTTCCATATCGTGTAGCTAACCCGGCTTCTTGTATTTTTCTCCAGCCACATTGTGTGAAATGGAAAAAACAAACTTTGTTTATAACTTCTGGATATTCAGACTTGGAAGCATTTATTGCGGCCAACTCCAAATCGGTCATTATTGTGGCTGGCTTTTTAGATCCATACCATTTTCATCATCAAAATCGATTAATTCTTGAAACAGCCGTCTATAACATTCTTCATTTTTTCTATTCATTAACGCGTAAACCAGAGGCAGAATTCTGGAATTTACACCACCAACTGGAGCATGTATTGTGTACAATTGATAAAAAATTGTTGGAACAGTTTTGAAAGTTCCATCCATAATCCAGTATTTTGCTTTTGCTAAATGTTGTATGTTAGCTCTTGTCGTAAAAAGCAAAATTCTGTTCTAATCAAATGCACAGTCTCTTACAAGAAATAACTCACCAGTCAGTGTTTGCTTCAAGTTATCGGGGATGTTGATTTCTTCTAGTGTTTGCGGCTCTGCAGGTCTTGCTTCTTTTCTCGCTCTCTTAATTTTTTGACGCAGAGCGTTTTTCGACGGCATATAAGGCTGAATTTCTGGAGGTCCAGTTGCAGTTCTTGATTGGTTTAGCATCACTTTTTATCTCAGACATTACTTGAGCAACAGCAGCGGCACTTGGATTAGGAGCATGGTTATGTTCGACAAACTTTCGAATGTGATGCTGGCCATTAACAAATATTGTAGTTATCCTACCTTTGCATTTTTCGGATTTTCTTTTTTCACAACACCAATAATATACGTCATCTCTGTTTCTTTCTTTCACCATTAAATATCCGCGAGCACTAACTTTATCGTTTGATTTTTGAGAAGACACAATTTCACAAACTTCGTTCATTGTGGCGGATAACACGAAACCAAATGTTTATAGAAAAACCTTCATTTTTATACGCACCCCTTACGATAACCATCAACAATAGATTTATTTTCCCCATTGTGAACGATTATTGCCTGAGATCTATTAACTTGTATAATGAGTAATTGTCTTTTAAATATTTATTTTAATCCCTCAATAGGGACGGATTACTTCGTGTACCTGTATCAAGTTTCGATTATTATGCTATATTAACTTATACATAATGAGTACTAATTGCTTTGAATATTAAATCACTTACTTTAATTACCCTCAGTAAATTAAAACTAGATAAATTAAGATGGCAAATAATAAGTACTAATTGTGTTGTGAATATTAGAAAATTTATTTTAATCCCTCAATAATGACGATTATTATCTGTACCGGTATCAAGTTTCGATTGTCGGGATTTGGACTTGTCGGGCTTACGTGTTGTCGGGATTTAGACCAGTCGGGCTTATGATTTTTCGGGATTTTAATTGTCGGGAATTTGATTGTCGGGATTTTGATCGGCACCCGTTTCGACCATATATACAATCTCTCCCCCTCTAAGGTAAAATTCCTCCTGTTTTCGTTGGTGGAATTACTCTAGGTATTTTTATACGTTTTCAACCTCCAGATTTCTTGATAGCAGTTCTGGCAGTTTTCAATGACACACCCACTCCAGCTTTTATTTCACCACCTTTATAACCTCTCAACGCATCTCTCCCCTTAAACAATACAGCCTGAGTAAAAAGTTTTTTCTTTCGCATCAAACTCCGCTTCAAACCCATTCCTAATTTACGATTAGTCTTCATAGCGTTCGTGACTGCCCACGATGCGAATTTTTCACCTATTGAGGCGTCCTTTACTGTCATCCGGGACTAGACTGCTTCTTCTAAAATACGATCTATTTTGTAAATATTTATAATTTGAGTAGACGATATCGTGAGCTTAACAAACTCTATCTACTGGATTTATTCCAGAATCCCCTTGATCTAACCTCTCTCTTAATTTCGTTCCCGGACCTCAGAATTGATAACCATGTAACGGGTGTTTTTTTTAGAGGTATAGAACTTTGAAATGGAATAAAACAAATATGATTTTTTTTAAATTGACATGAAATTTACTTTATTCGAAAGATAATCTTCTGGCATTATAATTTAAATATGACTTCTGACATATGACCGCCACGGCTGGCTCGGACGTAGTCTAATCTGGAGGGCCAATTTTCGATGACTTTTTCCAACATTTGTGGCCGTATATCGGCAATAACGCGGCGAATGTTGTCCTCCAAGTGGTCAATCGTTTCGGGCTTATCGGCGTAGACTAGCGACTTCACATATCCCCACAGAAAATAGTCAAGCGGCGTTAAATCGCACGATCTTGGAGGCCAATTCACGGGTCCGAAACGTGAAACTATGCGGTTACCAAACGTTTCCTTCAATAAATCAATTGTCGCACGAGCTGTGTGACATGTTGCGCCGTCTTGTTGAAACCACAACTCCTGCACATCATGATTGTTCAATTGAAGAACGAAAAAGTCAGTAATCATGGCTCTATAGCGGTCACCATTGACTGTAACGTTCTGGCCAGCTTCGTTTTTAAAGAAGTACGGACCAATTATTCCACCAGCCCATAAAGCACACCAAACAGTCAGTTTTTCTGGATATAACGGAGTCTCAACATACACTTGAGGATTATCATCACTCCAAATACGGCAGTTTTGTTTATTGACGTATCCATTCAACCAAAAGTGAGCTTCATCGGTAAACAAAATTCGATTATGAAAATCGGGATCAACGGCAATCTTGTTTTGGGAACATTCACCGAATCTACGCCTCGCTAGGTGATCGTGTGGCTTCAAGTCTTGCATGAGTTGGATTTTGTAAGCACGCAAACCTAGATATTTCCGCAAAATCTTCCATAAAGTGGATGGACACATATCCAATTCCTGTGCACGATGGCGGATAGACTGATTCGGGTCTTCCTCTACGCTACGCTCTACAGCAGCAATGACTTCTTCTGTACGCACTGTACGACGTCTCTCTGGATGCGTGTTATCATTTAGAGTATACTGGTGCGAAAACGTTCCATAGTTAATCGAATTAATTGCTCTGATGGACGATTATGTTGACCGTAATATTGACGTAGTGCGCGAAACGTATTTCGAACAGAACCATGATTTTCAAAATAAATTTGCTCAATTTGCTAGCGTTGTTCAGGCGTCAGTCTATTCATGTTGAAATGACAAACCAAACTAAATATAAATCACTTAACAGCTGACAAAATGGCCGCCAGTTAAAAAAGTGTTGCCAACTTAAAGTTCTATACCTCTAAAAAAAAAACACCCGTTATGTGTAATTAATTCAATGGGTAAATTAAGAGAATTAACGAAACCTCCGCCTTCCCTGAATATTAACATTAAACCGATTTCATTTACATATAGTGTTATGTATTCAACAATTCTTTTCAGTTTTCAATGATGCGTTTTATGAAACAAGAAAGGGTAAATTGTTACCTAATACAATTCATTGCATAATTGGCGAACTTTGATTCGAAAACATTTACGATTACTCTAAATCTTTGTATCAACCGAAATGTCAGCTGTTGGAAAGAGTTATGAAAGGGCATCCTGATGTTAAGTATTTTCCCTATTATTGTTATGTATGTACCATTTTCGCTAACCCGGATTAAAAATTAACTACTGCTGCAATTTACCATCACCTCCTCCTATGCCAATTCAACCATTGTCTTATCTATATATATTTCTTGTCCTTACACATGACTTTGTTTTATATACTTCAGTTTGTTTTCATACATAACAATAATAGGCACCACAACGTTGAACAATTTCAATGGTAATTGAATTGACAATTGGAATTAATGATTTACTTTTATGCAACACAAAGGGTACCAATGAAAGCTACATAGGCAAAATACTTATACAGACGTTAACGGTATGCAAATGGACTCGACAAATACCGATACGTAGCAAGAGAGTTTATATAATTTCTGTTTTTTTTTCGATATAAAAAAATTGAAAATATACAACACAGATTTTATTATACTTATTATTTATAAAAGAACGATTTAGCTTATATCCTGAATGGTTCTCGCCGCTTCTAACATAGTAGCCAAAGACTGATGTAAAAATCAATTATCATACTTGAGCTCAGTCTTAAATTAAGGGGTGAGTGACCATCGGCCAATTTACATATTATCGTTGTCACCTTGTTCGCAGATCCAGATTAAAAATTAATTCCCCCTATTGAATACTTGGTCGTTGCCTTATCTATATATACAATATTTCTTGTCCTTATGCCTGACCTTGCACCTGACTTTGTTTTACGTATTTCGGTTTGTTTTCATACATAACAATAATTGGCACCACAATGTCGAACAATTTCAATGGTAATTGAATCATCATTGACAATTGGAATTGATGATTATTTCTATGTATCACAAAGGGTACCTATATGAAAACTACATAGACAAAATATTTATACAGACGTAGATGATATGCAAATGGTAAGTGACCATCGCGGCAGTTTGCATGTTACCGCTTTCACCTTTTTCGCTAAGCCGAATTAAAAATTAACTACCGCTGCAATTCACCATCATCCCTCCTGTTGTCTATTCAACCGTTGTCTATATATATATATATATATATATATATATATATATATATATATATATATATATTTCTTGTCCTTATATCAGGTTAGTTCATAAGTTCGTGCGTTTTTAAGGTGATTTTAAAATGAATGAAAAAAACAATTTTTAGTGATTTTTAATCCAAAATATATTTTTTTAATCTAGCAGCACAACGTTGATCAATTTCGATGGTAATTTAATGATAATTGATAATTGGAATTGATGATTTATTTCTATGCAACACAAAGTGCCTATATGAAAACTACATAGGCAAAATACTTGTACAGACGTTAACGGTATGCATATGGACTCGACAAAAGCATATATCTATGAAAGAGAGTTTACATGATTCCTGTTTTTTTTTCTGATAAAAAAAATTGAAATTATACAACACACAGATTTTATTATACTTTATAAAAGAACGGTTTAGTTTATATACTATTCCGTTCTTAATCCAGTCTAAATATATCGACACTTTAATGCTGGTTAAGCTAGCAATTCCTCCTGCAAAATAATGTGTATGATCAGACTTGAAATACAGGCCTCCTCCACTATCTCCACTGCACAAAGTTGCATCTGAAAAACTTTATGTTACAAGCAAATGTAAGTTCATATTATTTATAACAATATTGTCTAGTAAATGTAGGTAAAGTTCTGCACCAAATGACATATAAGGGAAATACTACTTTTTTTAACATTAAACATTATTTCTAACCAATAAAAAATTACAATGCGAAAGTTACAATGAATCAAGAAGTGAAAGATAGATGAGTAAAAGTTCATAGCTGCTCTGGAATGTGTAAACTTAATTCCAATTTTATGAATCTAATTTTCTTGAAATATATCTTATAATCATCTTAGAAATCTATATGCAAAATTATATTCAATTTTAGCCTTTAGAAGTAACTGTAATAATGTCACAAAGCTTCGAGAAACTACTAGATAACTCAGGACACGTTCGAGAAAGTGTGCGTTACAGAACAAGAACATAAACAGTAGAGATCGTGCGTGAAGCTCATTAGTGCTATTGACATTGATACGTGAACATCGATATCAGTAATTAGTTTTAATTAGAAATATTTGTAAGCAGTGAGATTATATATGGTATTACCAGAGTTAAATGTAATTGAAAATTGAATAAATTTATTGGAAACTTGTTTTTGTTATATCGGCACTTGATTTTAGTGTCACCAAAGGATTATCCCGACATATGCGTTAAAATTAGTGACAATAGTAGAATTGAAGCGACAGACAGGCAAGGTAAGCGAAAGAACAATTTAAAAAATCGTAGAATTAGGGGAGTTTTGATAGTTTAAATAATTTGATAGTTTTTAAAGATAGAATTGAAATAGTGTCGATATAAGAGAAAGCACAGTGCAGAACGATTTAGATAACCATTTGTCCGCATTCTGGATTGTGATTGGGGGAACGCGAATCGACTCCTCTTTGCTGGATTTATTCTGTCCCTGCACTGGGGTGCTCGTGGACATGGAAGGTTTATGGATTTCTTCGATGTCAATATCAACTTGAGTTAAAATATTGTATTTGGTTACGGTGGTTATTTGTCTTTTTATTTCTTCAATAGATTACCGACGTGGACGAGGACGTTTTTTTCTGTTTTGAAATTCGAATCCTTCGTCGTTTGTGTTTTCATTATTTAATTCGTTTGTAGGAGTGGAAGCACGACTTGAATCGCTCGTATTTGAGCGATTTTCCGCCGTATCCATATCATCTTCAATGTCTGATTGGTTTTCCATTGCTGCAATGCTTTGCACAAGTTGGATGGCAGCTTCCTGTATAACAGCGGTATTATTTATATTTAGTATAGTCGGCCTTAAAAAATTAGGCGCCTTTGTGGAATGTTGTTTTTTTATTTTTTTCTTTATTTTCCGTGATGGAAATGTTGCCTGCCGGAGTGGCCGGATTTTTGAAAATTTGTTGGCTTGTTTCGATCGCGGGGCGGGGCGAACTATTCGCGGATGACATAGTAATATCACTCACATAGTTTCGCGGGGGCGTGTCGCGAATTTCGCGGCACTAAAGTTTTTGCCCGGAGGGCGTGGTTTACGACAAAAGCGAGCCAGTAGGGAACGCGATTTATCGAGCACTTTTTCACATAGATTTAGGAATACACTTTAAAGCACATATAGGAAGACCTTGGAGATTTCGTGGCACAAAAGCACAGCACAAAAACACGTTTTCACTACACCATAACACTAGGTGAACTCGCGCAGCGCCGCGCGCATGAGAAAGTAGTAGAACTTTCTGGAGGAATTCAAAGTTTATAGAAATTTGAAAATTACGATCAAAGAATTTATTGTAAGCAATAAGACAAAATAGCTAGAGGACTATACTTCCCTTTTTCTGATAGAAATACAGCTATAAAATCTAGTTAACTGTCTTATTGCTACCTAGCTTGCTATTCAACCCATCAATTAGTTCTTTCTGTTTGATATTACGTTGCTCGAATTGAGAGAGGCTCACTTTTGCTTAAAAGAAACCTATTTTCTTAAAGAAAATTGATTAAACACTCTTTTGAGTATTATTAATTCTTGCTGACCTTTTTTCGCACCCATTCTGAATAGTATAGATAATAGCAAAGATAAGACAAGATAAATGGAGATAAAAAGTTGCGCGATATTACACATAAGAATTTGTCTTTTTAATATTCCCATTGTGTAAATAGGCCGTTGTTCTCCCTTTTCCATTTATTGTTTCACATTATATCCTCCATTTTTCTCTAGTTTTTTATAGCTGATAGTCCTACAAATACGTTTATACGTAATAATTTTAAATATTCCTAAAAATTATCACAAAGATTTAAAATTATGTATTAAATGAAATTTAAAGGCATCTATTAGATTTAGAGAAATGAAAAAAACAGTACAGTAATATACAGTTAGTGTTATTAATATTCAGTTTTACATAAGATATATATTCAACTGATTCATGGTAAGGCACATTTACATAATTTTATAATATTTTTTTTTGTTTTATTAAGAACATATAAAGGCATTTGCGAATTCAGTTTTGTATTTTTAAAAAAATAATAACAATATATTATAACAAAAAAAATAAATTAATGCAGGTAGCTAATATAATGTGCGTCATTAATATTCGGTTTTCATTTTAGAGAACATAACAAATAACGCATAAGATCACTACTAAATACTAAACTTAGTATTTTGTTGGATAACCCCTTTGTTTAATAACTTCACTGAGACGATTTGGTATGTTTTTTACTATGGTAGCTGTATAAGCTACCGGAATGCGATCCGATTCTTCTTGAAGTCTCGATTTCAACTTAGATATGGATGTTATTGTGTATTTGCGGATACGCCGGTCCAACTCGTCCCACAAATTCTCAATCGGATTGAGGTCTTGGGATTGAGCAGGTGGTTGGAGAACCTTGGGACAATTATACAGTAGCCATTCTTGAATTAAACGCGACTTATGTTTTGGATCGTTATCTTGGTAGAATTTGAACGACTCCAAAACGCCCAGCTTACTGGCACTCTTTTAAGTTTTTTTTTATTTATTTTTTTTTTAATTTAAATAAATTGTTACTAGTTACTACTGTATAGACTAACCTACAATTTTGCCCTATAATCTTAAAAACTAGGTGCTTGTCCAAGAAGTCCCCAGTGGAACATCTCAGTTCATTTAGTTCAACGCTTTTGTTAACACGTTATACAGAAAGTCACTATGCTATGATTTTTCATTGTCACTACGCACTACACAGTTCCAATGGTTTGATCCTCTTAAGCCTTCTGTTCAAGTCGGTGTTATCTAGAAGCTGCGTATTTACATGGTTGTGAAGCCTTTCCTCGTACTTTTCTGCAAACCTCTTGATTTCTTCTCTAACAGTTGGTATTTTTAGATCTCTGTGAAGATGATCATTGCGATAATACCATGGAGCGTCCACAATACCTTGCAGTACCTTGTTTTGGAATACTTGAATTTTGTCTATATTGCTTTTGGCTGCACACCCCCAGACCTGGATTCCGTATGTCCAGAGAGGTTTTAGAACTTGATTGTATAGTAACAATTTATTATGCACAGAAAGCTGTGATTTCCGCCCGAGCAACCAGTACATTTTTTATATTTGAGGTCGAGTTCCCTCCTTTTCTTTTTTATATGTTATTTCCATCGTAATCGGATATCCAAGTTCATTCCCAGGTATTTCGTTGTGTTGCTGTTTGGGATGTTGGTATTGTTTATTGTTACCGGTATCTGTACATTCTTCTTATAAGCAAAGTCAATATGTACTGACTTGTTCTCATTGATACGAAGTCTCCACATTCTAGCCCATTCGTTTATTCTGTTACACGCTTCTTGCAGCATGGCTGTCGTATCTTCACTGTTACAGCCTACAGCGAGGATAGCAGTGTCATCCGCAAAGGTGTCAATCGGATTGAGGTCTGGGGATTGAGCAGGTGTTTGGAGAAACTTAGGACAATTGTAGAGTAGCCATTCTTGAATTAAATGCGACTTATGTTTTGGATCGGTATCTTGGTAGAATATGAAAGACTCCAAAACGCCCAGCTTACTGGCACTCCTTTTTAAGTGTTGACGGAGAATATTCAAATATTACTCCTTATTCATAATTCCGTCAATAAAGAGTAATTTCCCAACCCATTTAGCTCCCATACAACCCCAGACCATAACATGTCCATTTCTATGTTTCACAGTTGGTCTTAAATTTTGTGGTTGTAGCTCCTCGTTTGGTTTCTGCCATACCATTACACGTCCATCGGATCCAAATATATTGTATTTGCTCTCGCCTGCAAAAATTACATCATCCCACCAAGTTCCAGGCTTACGAAGGTACTCCCTGGCAAAACTCAAACGAACTTTTCGGTTGCGTAAATTTATCAGTGGCTTACGATGTGCTACACAACCATGGAAACCTTTTTGCTTTATGGTTCTCCGGATGGTGGATTCCGATACTTTTTCCTGGAACTCATTAAAAACCTCACTGACTAATTTGGGTGCACTTAAGCACGGGTTAGCTTTAATTTTCCGTATAATCGAGCTTTCTTCCCTGTCAGTCAATTTTTTTGGCTGCCCAGTCTGCTTTATGAAGTGCATTCTTTAATCGTTTTTATGTCTTCTGACTATGTCTCCAACTGTGTTTGACTTCATATTGAGAATTTCGGCAATTTTTTCAAAGGTTTCACTTTTTTTGCAATGAAATCTAACTAATTCTTTCTGTTCCAAAGAAGTATTTTTTCCTTTGCGTCCCATTTCTATATTTTATAGCCCAATATATATTTTTTTAGACAACAAAGAATGTATTGTGCACTCTTATTTGTATTTTTATTTTATATCGCAGAAAAATTTATCTTGTAACGCGTTTTTTGCTATTAGTTTAAGAAATAACGGAAAAACTGAATATTAATGACAACGCAAAAAATAGGGTTAACATACTTTCATCAATTAATCGCGGTTTTAGGGTTAACACCAAGCCCTTTCATGTAAGTACATATTTTGACGCTCATACTGTTAACGTTTTTTACCGATTTTGTTTGTTTTAGATATCAACATCCTTTTTGCTAATATAATAATATAGGTTGTTGATATGGATATAGTAAAAACCGATTATTAATGACACTAACTGTATACATTTTTTTAATATGTTTAAATGTCCATTTTACATTAAGCAATACCAATGTTTATGAAGTAATGAATTGATCGTTATTTTCCGCCCTTCAAGTTATTTATTATTTTTAACTTGCAATACATTTTATATTTATTTATTTTTTTGTATAACTGCCATTAAAAGTGACATTTTTATCGGCTATCAAGAGTATTAAAAGATGACATTTATAAAGTAGCGTGTTAAAAATATTTTTAACACTATCTTTTTTTACCAAACACCAGTAAAAGAGTCATAATCATTAAATTTACAAAAGAACTTCCAATTTTATTATGAACAGTATAAAATTTTATATTATTATAATTTATTAGCATTAATAGTACAATTAGAACAATTGCTGTTATTAATACCTTGCGATTTTAAAAAAAAACCTTATGACACACTTGCCAATTTCATCAGCATTAGCAGTCAATTCTTGAAGTGAAGTGGAAGATGCTACTGTAACTCTGGAGCTAGCTACTGGGATAATTCTTCCAACAATAGCCATTTTGTGAATAACAGATTGATCGATGTAACCCTCAGTTACTGTTGTAGACTTCCATCCTCAATACTTCTTTATTTCCGTTATATTTGCTCCAGAGTCTGCTAGGAAAGAAGCAGAAGATCTAAAATAATGACCTGATATGCCTTTGGTTCTGAAAGGTTAAAAAACTCTGCAATGATGGAGGGCATTTTCCCAAACGTGTTTATACCAACTGGGATACTTGGCAGTGCATTTATAATTTGAGTATTTCAGGAAAAAACATCGACGATTAATATTAAAATGGTGTAATGCAGCGTACTTACTAAAATAGTCAATGTATTTTAAAATAGTACAAAAAGAACGACTTATTTTTGTTTTAGTATTTGGAGTTTGAACAATCAATGATTTATTTAATACCTTAATTCAGTGTCTTCCATTAATAAATTGCACAGCTCTTCACGCCGGCAGGCTCCATATAACAGGTTTTCCAATAAGAATGATATGATTTCTTTAAACAAAAAACACACTTATTGTTAAGAAAATTCAAAAGTTTTTTATTTAATGTGAAGTATAATCGATACAATTAAGTTCTAAATATTATAAAACGTCAATCAAATGGCCTTCACGACTTCTTCTGCAGGAACGAATTCGATGAACCCAATTTTCGAGCACTTTTTTCACTAAATCTAGTCGTATGTCATGAATGGCACGTTCAATATTGACTTGTAAAGCTTGAAGAGGGTCTGGTTTATTTCGATAGACCAATGACTTCAAATAACCCCACAAGAAATAGTCTAATGGTGTTAAATGACAACTTCTTGGAGGCCATTCAATATCACAATTTCTTGAAATAATCGAATCTCCAAATTTTTCTCGCAATAATTCTGTTGTTGCGTTTGCTGTGTGGCATGTAGCCCCGTCTTGTTGGAACCAAATGTTGTCAAGATCAACTTCTTCCAATGTCGGCCATAAGAAGTTGGTTATCATTTTGAAAGAAGTACGGACCGATGATTCCACCATACCAAAAACCACACCAAACTGTCAATTTAGGTGAATGTAATGGTTTTTCATAAATAATTTGTGGATTTTCTTCGCACCAGAATCGACAGTTTTGTTTATTTACCACACCATCCAGATGAAAGTGAGCCTCATCAGAGAAGATGATTCTCTTAAAAAAATCGTTATCGTTTTCAAGTTGTTCCAAGGCGAAATCAGCAGATTCACGACGTTTACGGTGGTCTAATGGCTTTAGTTCTTGAGTGAGAACAATTTTATAGGGATGCAAACCCAAATCCTTTCTCAAAATCCGCCAGGTTGTGGTTTGAAACAGTCGCAATTGTTGAGAACGTCTTGGAATCGACAAGTTACGGTCTTCAGTAACACTTGCCTGAACGGCAGCAATATTTGCATTACTTCGAGCGGTTCTTTGTCTTATTGGCACTTGAAAATTATGTAAAGAAAATGTAACCTCAAAATTTTTAACAATTCTACGAATAGCGAGCACACTTGGACGATTATTACGACCATAAAATGGCAAAAGCGCACGAAAAGTTGCAATTGGAGAACGATTATTTTGATAATAAAACTGAATAATTTGTAAACGTTGTTCTTGCGTATATCTCTCCATGATGAAATTGTAAACACTACTGAATACAATGAAAAACAAATGACAGATCATGACATATTACAAATGGCCGAAATGTCACTTCAAAATCATATCATCCCTATTGGAAAACCTTATATTTCGAAAATAATAGCAACTTTCACCATCAAGTATTGTTCATCTGACGCCTCATTATAAACATCTGATTTTGTTCAAACGTAAGGGTTTTACATTTTTTGGGACTATAACCTTCATTTTTCCGCTTCGAGAATGCTATTACCTTAAAATATTTGCTTACATCAACACCATCTTTAACGATCACATTCGATTTTATCATTGAAAACAAAGTTGACGATTTCCATATTTTTGATTTCTCTTGAAGATATGCTAAAAAGACGGGTTCACTGAATTCTCCTTCAACGTTTCTCTTTCTACACCAGCCGTGAAAATGAGAATACGCAATATCGTACTGCTGAACCGACTTTTTCGGTAATAATTCAAGTACAAGTAGCTCTTTTTGCAGTTTCTTCAATATCGTTAGGAAGACACAAGTCATCACTATTATTCTTCATTATGCGTGATAAACATTACACACCACCAAAAACTTTTAATAAAACCACGAGCTGTAAACGATATTGTTTATTGGTAACTAAAGTGATTCGTTGTCATCTAACACGGTCACTTCACAGTAATTGCGATAATAATAGTCAAAAGTAGAGGGACTCAGCCGATTCTCGAACCTCCTCATTGACCTTGACCACAATGCATGTTTGAACGGTCAAGGTCAACGAGGAGGTTCTAGAATCGGCTGAGCCCGAGGAGGTTTCAATGTCAATATTATTCCAATGTCGAGGTCGTTCCAATGTCAAGGTCACTTCAAAGTCAGGGTCGTTTCAATGTCAAGGGAGCTTCGAGGTCTAGGTCGTTTCAATGTCAAGATCATTTCAAGGTCGAGGTCAATACAATGTCAAGGTCGTTTCTATGTCTAAATTAAGGTAATGTCGCTTTTCAATAAGAAGTTTATAAACCGGTCCTAGTTTTATTTCTATAACAGTTTAAGTTAGTGATATAAGTGAAAATGGGTGTTGTATTAAGAAAGGAGCATAATTTCGAATTATTAGATAGAATTTACGCTTTAGAAATAATTGGAATAGAGGATAGTGATGAAGATGGTGATGTTCTGGAACTTAGTATGTTAGAAAGCATTATTGATATGGAAGATAATACAGAATATGAACAAGAAAGTAATGATGATGTAGGAGAAATGATCGAAAAAGTGGATGATGAAGATATAGAACAGGAGGGGGATAAAATGGAATATGAAGATGTAATAGAAATTATTGTAGAAGACATTTATAATGGCATTGACTTCGATGCCGAAACAATTATATCAACAACAGAAGATTATGTTAATAATTTGGAGTAGTATTAATTTATTGAATGTACTAATATGTGTAAATAATATTTTGAAGTAATTACTAATTAGAAAAAATATTAAGTTTCAATTTAAAGATTATTCATTTATTTAACATTCAGTAGAAGGTTGACTGAAAACACTGGCTCCATAGCAATTCGGCGGGGCACGTTTGTTATTATCTTTGATGAGAGAAGGTGGCAGGTTATAACATTAATAGATGGTATTTTATATGTGCACAATTCATTGAAAATAAATTTGGAACTGTATGCAATATATTATTTATTAGCCAAAGAGAATGTGGAAATAAAATCGTTTAACAATAATCATGGAAGTGACATATATACATTACATAGTGAATACATCGATGAAATTAAGAATAAAATGAGTAAATTTCAAGAGCGGGATTCAGGTACATAGAGATTAACGTTATTGTTTTGTTATATTTAAATTAATTAATTTAAAATTCATATATGTTTTAGGATTGGCGTTGAGCAATATTTTATATTTAGAAGTGAATATGAACAAGTATAATCCAATCAGGGGTACCAGTTATATAGATTTACCAGCTTCAATAAAGAAAAGGAAGGCAGTCATAAATGTCAAAATTCTGACAGCGCTTGTTTTGCTTGGGCTATTACTTTAGCTTTAGCTCAGTCAGTAGGAGTTCCACAAAGGGTTACTTCATATCCACATTATGATACTGTGACTGACTTCACTGATCTAACTTTCCCCATTTGTTTGAAAGATTTTATATTCGAAGAAAAAAATAATATTTCTATCAATGTGTACGGTATTGAAGAATACTTTAATGGTACAACAAAAGTACATGATGTAGTGGGTCCCTTATATTTTACAAAACGGAGAAGAATGGTCCATATTAATTTATTATTTATTAGCAAGCAAGATGGGAATTCACACTATTGCTGGATTAAAAATTTGTCTCAATTAGTTTCATCCCAGAGATCTCAAAGTGGACATCGAAAATATATATGTCAGGGGTGTTTTAATTTTTTTTACATTGCAAAAATTT